>SSHR01001292.1:0-57057 GCA_006518225.1 Fusarium neocosmosporiellum | reverse complement strand
CCCATGACCCTTTGGGCCCCTTGCCGGACCTTGGTTCTCGGTCCCTGGGTGCCTGTGTGTCTTGTCCCATGTGTATTCCCGTCTGTTTGGGGGACCACAGAGGACAATGGATGGATGGATGGGTGGTTGTGAGCAAGTTGGGGGCGGCCACGCGGTCGTGACGGGCGCAAGGGGTTGACTTCAAAGAGCCAGGGCTCTTGCACCATGAGTTGCGATCCGTGGTCGGGATTGCGCTGGTGATTGATGGACGCTTGGGTCGAGACAAGAGACGACAAGGGCGGGCCGCCTGGAGCTGATTAGCAGACGCTCTCTGGCTGGTCCACCCCCACACCCTTTTGGCTGCCAAGATTGGCCTCCTGGTGTTGGTGTTGACCTCTTGTGGCTCTTCCCGCACCCGCTCGCGCCTGTTGACCTCTCCGGTTCTCGCGGTCCCCGTTCCGTAGTATCGCGGGACCTGATTGACGGGAGGGCGAAGCCGTCATCGGTGTGTCACCTGTCCCACATCCCCCCAACGCCCAACTTTACCTTACTCAGGTCGCTCGTAGAGTCGGCCCTAAGGGCGTTATTTCTTGACTCTGCTTCCTTTTTAAAGTCGCCCTCCTGCCCTTCCGCCTGCACTCTCGGCCCCTTGGCTCCTCGAATGCCGCCGTTATCGACGCCATTGTTGATGCAGGGTTATCAAACAACTTGCTCGTTTGGGCTCATGTCCGCCAAGGTTCGCAGCAGCGGGTCTCTTTGGGATGCATTCCGAAGTCGGTATTGCAATGCGTACGTCGTAGTCTTGTCTCCATCCATCCATCCATGGATCTCTGGAACCGGCTGGACTCGGTACGGTGTGAAATCCCCAATCTCTCTTGTGTGCGGATTCGTGGACACGAGAGCTTGGACCAAGGCCACCCGCCATCGATCATGATCCCCATCCGTGAATGCTCCGAACGGAAGCGCAGTACGTAACGGACATCAGGGCGGGAGTGGGAGGCTGTGGGCCCGCTGACTGCCTCGTCCCTTGACACCCACAGCGCGCCTCTCCTGCAAAAGAACTTTGTTTGCGCCCACGTGCAGTCCCCTGTGGCGGGCCCCTTTGACGTCGTCTCGCGATTCTTATGCAATCTGGCGGAGCAGTTTCGGGTCTTGTTTTGTTGTCGCTGTTACTGTACGCCGCCGAACCGAGTTGTCATTACACCATATCATGGGCAATTTTGGGGCCACTGTCGCCTCCTTGCTCGACACTTATACAGAGTGCCTGTCTCTCCTCAAACGTTTCCGCAGCAATCACAATCGTGAGGAAACAGCTGCCAGCGAGACCCGCTCCACGCTGAGCAGCTCGCTTCGATCTGACCGAGCCCGAATTCGCCGAGCATACTCCTCGCGCCTCTCGCAGAATGGTGCTCGGTTCGAAAAGGGCGATGGTGAGTCATGTCTGTGTATATTTGTGAAACCACATGAGCCGTGGATCTGAAGCATGCCCCAGCTCCTGCGCGATCTGCTCTGAGACGCATCGTAAAGAAGCTCACCACTGCCCTGGCCAATGTCGTCCACGCCCTGGGAGGACATGAGCATCAGCCGGTCGACTACGAATCCCTCATGGCCTTGTCGAATGGTTCGAGCCTGGATGCCATTCGTGCCATGAACGACCTGAGCAGCAGAGTCGGCTCAACGGTAAGCTCCAGATCCCGGGGCAGCGTGGTTAGTAGGGGGAGGCAAAAGTCTCGTCGAAATGACCAGCAGAGAGAAATCAGATCTCAGAAACACTCAGGAGGGCGGTCTAAGCGGGACAAGACAAGGAGCAGGAAATCCGCATCCGCAAGCCGGCGGGGATTGCGGTCCGCAGATCAGCATCGCCAACAAACTCCCGGAGCCGAACGCACCCCAGAGGCTCCCGGAGACCTGAACCGCATCTCTATCGTAACCAGGTTGTCGGTTTCCACCAAGTTGGGAGAGGTCAGACGGCGCCGGTCGAGGCAGGGGCACGGCGATCAAGATGTGTGGAGGACGGCATATCTGCCTCCTTCACCCCATGCTGAAGAGATGCAAGGTCGCAAGAAGTGGTGGAACCCGTTTAGAGGCTCAATTTAATAAGAAATCTCGGTTGAAGACTTGGACTCAAAAATCATCTCGCCATTGGGAGAACACTGCAGACGAGGTTCGAGGCAGGAGAACCCAACTCAGGGACATGTGTGAGTGGCAGTACGAATAGACTTTTGCACTGTACAACTCACACTGTCAAGGCTGCCACAGAACAGCTCGAATTGGCGAGCCCCGCAGTCCAAAAATGCCACTGAACGATGAAAGTGCCCCGCCAGCGACATCACGACAAGACATACGACACCATATTGAAGCTATCTGCGACCTACCTTCGCACACCACTCGAAGACGGCGGTAGGCGGCGACTAAGACGGCACGATCTACAGAAAGATCACTCTCTCGAATCGTTCCGACCCACCTCGTCGCTGACATCGTCATCAACCTCGCTTCACCCGGACATGCGTTCGTCTCTATAGCGCCGCCATCATGTCTCCAGATCCTGCCGCCGCTCTGAGCGCCTTGCTTCGCCAGACCTCCATCGAAGACCACGATGAAATGCTCAAGGCCGCCAACGCTGCCATCAAGGTCAAAAAGAACGACGTCGTCAGCCTGCACACCCGCATTGTTGCCCTGCTGAAGCTCGATCGCTTCGACGACGCCTTGCGCGCCATCGCAGAAGGCAGCACCGCCCTACTCTCTCGATGTGTTCTCGAACATGCATACGCACTCTATAAGACAGGCAAGCTTGAGGAGGCCACTGAGGTTCTGCAATCTGCCGGTATTGAGAGCAGCCGGAGCTTCAAGCATGTCGCTGCGCAAGTTGCCTATCGAGCTGAACGATTCGACGAAGCACGTTCCTTGTACAGCCGCCTCCTTGACACCGATGCGGCTGATGAGGAGAACGATCTCGGAATTAACATTCGAGCTACCTTTGCGCAGTCTGACTGGTTAGGGTACTCGTCGGTCGATGCCATCACAGTTCAGGACTCTGATGGTTTCGAACTTTGCTACAATGCTGCTTGCGCGCATATCGCTCGAGGTTCTCTCGAGACTGCTGCTGAGCTCTTGCAACGTGCTGCTAGGCTCTGCGACGCCTCCGATGACCTTACCCAGGAGGATAAGAAGGCCGAGATGCGCCCCATTCTCGCCCAACAGGCATATGTTTATGCGAAACTGGGCAAGCTTAAGGAGGCCCTCGATCTATACAACTCACTACCAGGCTCAAGGTGGGTTTTCTAAACTTAAATGCACGCCGTGGATCTGGAAACTGACCATCTCCTAAGCGACGAGGATGTTGATCTCTCGTTGATCACCGAGAACAACCTAGTAGCTCTGGAACCCAACGCTGAGAACCCCTACTTGCTTCAACGCAAGTTTTCGTCAGTGGTGACAAAAGAAGGCAACGCCAAGCTCTTCAAGCAACAGTCCAAAATCCTCCGGCGCAATAAGTTGGCCATCGATCTTCAAGCATTCAAAGCCCCTGGCGTCAAGAGCCGCACCGAGGCTCTCCTTGACATCATAGAGCACCCCACGACTTCTGCCGACGCAGGCATCCTCTCTGTCTTCAATGCTGCTGCAAGCTCTCAAGGAGCCACTGGAAAGGAACTTCTACGGAATATTCACAACCTAGCGAAGAAGCGACCTCACGATGTTGGCCTCGCTTTGACTCTTGTTCAAATACAACTCAACAACGGCCACACTGGCTCCGCACTGTCGATCCTGGAGTCATTCCTGCAACGTCTCGAGAAGATCGACGCTCCCGATGCTCTGGATGACCGGTTCAGCCCCGGCCTTGTCGCCCTGCTTGTAACACTCCTGCGAGCCCAGAGCCGAGAGTCATCCGCAAAGGCTGAGCTCGTCAAGGCAGCGACACACTGGCAGTCTCGTCATAGCACTGCCACTTCGCTACTTGAGGAGGCCGGCATCGAGTTAATGAAGTCGTCCAACGCTCAGGACCTGCAGCTCGCTGGTTCTTCGTTCCAGAGACTCATCAACGAGCAAAAGGCCTCGGATATTGCTGCTGCTGGTTTGGTGGCATCCCTCGCTCCCTCCAACCCTTCTCATGTTGAGCAATACCTCGGAAACCTCCCCGCAGTCGACTCTCTCATCGAAGGCATCGACGTCACCGCCCTTCTTGGTGCCGGTGTCGCCACCGCGAGCAGCAAGACGTCGAAATCCCTCAAGCGATCAGCTCCTCAGGAGTCGGCCGAGAAGACGCGCAAGCGCCGCAGAAAGATCCGTCTGCCCAAGAACTACGTGGAGGGCACCAAGCCTGACCCGGAGCGATGGCTGCCGCTGCGCGATCGGAGCTCATACCGACCCAAGGGCAAGAAGGGCAAGAAGAAGGCTGGCGAGACGCAGGGAGGTATTGTCAAGGAGGAGGAAACACTGGAACTCGTGGGCGGAGGAGGCGTCAAGGTGGAAAAGGCGCCTCCCCAAAGCTCCAAGAAGAAGAAGAAGGGTAGAAAGTAGAATATTTCGTTTCAATGACTGATGATTTATATTGGGATCGCAACAATGTCACAATGTCAGGGGAAATAGGGATTCACCAATGAAGAGCCATCATCTCCTCCATTCATCACATTTCTTCAGCGACACGTCTCTCGATACCCAAGTATATGTAAATGCAGCAAGGGGGATAGTGATGGAATTCTAACGCTTACTTTTTATATGTGCTCCGCCAAGATCATGAAGCCCGCTCAACAGTCGACAAAGCAAAACAATACGGGCTCAAGGGACACCGCAATATCTAAATACACATGAATCCTCATCATGTCGGCTCGGCGTCCACCATCTTGTGAGGATCACCGAGCCTCTGACCAAGGCCGTCTCTCCCCTGGTAATAACTCATTTTTCACCCACCTTTGTTGAGCCCTTGGTAAACGAAGGAAAAGCTCCAAGCCAAAATGCCCCTGACAGCCCATTCCCAGAAAGAAAGAACGCTAAATAACACAAGGTACATGTCACACAAGAGCCTCCCGCTATCTCCTTTTTCTAATATCATGCGTTGACGGGCTGAACGGGTTGGCTGGATCGCTGCTCTAGGCCCTGCAGCGATTCCGTGTCCGAGCCGCGGCTCTCCAGCTCATCTCGTTTGATGCTCCGACCCCTTTCCTCGCTGGTATCATCACCTTCCTCATCCGTTTCCGTCTCAATAGGGGGCAGGGGGCTTCGCCGCCCATCAGAGAAACTGACTGCAACCTCGCTTTCAGTGTCTGAGGGGATCGTCAGTCTCCCGCCAGCCGAAGTGCTTCTAGCTGCTTGTGCAGTCGAGTATTTTCTGTGAAGCTCCCGGAAGCTTCTGGCAGTAGCCGTGCTTGCGCTCGCGACTGACTCTCTCCGTTCATGTGATTCCATTGGTACGCCAACAGCTGAATAAAAGTCATCATCCTCAGGACCACTAGGCATAGGGGACAGCGGCGGTTCCTGTTGCTGCGATTGCTTTCGAGCGCGGATCTTCTCGTCTTGGGACATGTTCTGCAGTCCATCACCAAAGTTGATGACAGATGCCTTCTTGCCGTGGACCACAAAGCTGCCTGTGCCTCTGGATAGCTGTTGGTCCTGTCCCGACTCCTCTGCTGATCCTGTGACCTCTCTACCTCGCCTGCTGTTGCGATGATGCGAGAGATGCCCAGCGCCCTCTCTAAGGGTTCGCTGAAGACTTCGGCGGATCTTGCTCCTGTCACCCTTGTCAATGGAAGTGCCACGCTCGACGGTTCCGTCTGCACCCGTCGACATGGTTGCCTTGTCTGAAGGGTCACGGCTGGGCCGCGATTCAAGAAGGCCAGCCTGCTCCAAGAAATCTCGCTCATCAGCATCTGGGTCGTGCTGGCTGCCGTGCTCGGACCGCTGCGAGGGCTTGCTAGCTCGTTCGTCATGCGATGACGGCGGCTTCGCCTGTGGAGTTGAGGGGAGTGATTTCACAGGGGATTGCGCAATACTCGAGATAGAGCCATGCCTTGTGCTGCCAGCTTCCGGTCGAGAAAATGTGAGATCCCGCGAGCTATGACGACGGCGAGTGGCGCTTTGAGGAGGCGTCTGGAACACCTGATCCAGGGGCGAGTCCACATCCTCCGTGGCTTCGGCTGGGTGGGGGATGTGGACAGCTTGAGGCTCTGTTGGCGTTCGAGGGCTGGCATCGCTTGTAGAATGATGCGTCCCCCGCGATCCTCTACGCGTAGTATTGGAGCGCGGAGTAGGCGAACCAGTTCTGTGAGGGGGTCGGTTGGGCTGCTGTTGGGTTGGAGTGTAATCCAACGTCGGGTGCTCCTCTTCAAGATCCTGGATCAAAATGTCGCGATGACACTTGCATTTCCAGATCTCTTGGCGAGTCCACTTCAACTGTGCAGACATGCGAGCTGCAGCCGACAGGAGCTGCTCTCTCGTCCTCGGTTGGATAGGCGCAAGGATCTGCAGATGGCGCGCATTTCTGAGCTGATCGTCTAGTTGCTTCTGGGCCTCTTGCAGGTTCTCATTCGCCTCAGCAATCTTCTGTCGCATGACATCCCGCCGGGCAGCCGAGATGTCTTCGGCCATCTTATGGTCTATCCGGCTCCGAGCAATGGAGACAGGCCCTGTCGGTGTTTGAATGAGTGTGGCAGCGTCAGAGCTGTCAAGCCGTCGCATACCTCTTCGGCCCTGCCCGTCATAGTTCCCACCGATGACCCCCCGCATTTTGACTCCCGTCGTGCGGAAAGCCGCAGCGTAGTTAAGCTTGGCGAGCCAATCGTTCATCTCCTCCTCATTGTCCGCCAGGAGTACCTCTTCCAAGCCCCCCTGTCGCACATAGACAAACGCATTCTTGTGTTTCTTGTATGTCCCGTCCTGCAGAGCAACAGCACCGTGAGTCGACATCAGCGCGTCGGGTTTGAACTCCTCCAGCGGTGGTTGGAATATCAGCGGGATGCCGTCATGGCCAGCCTTGATGTGATTCTCGTATTGGTGCATAAGAGATTTGACCCAGCCTGTATTGCGGAAGAAGTAGAGCTGCGCCCCTGTGAGAATGGCACCCCATTCTTGCCAGGGGGAGCGTGCCTTGCGCTTCTTCGCATCCTTGCGCCATAAGAGACCGACCTTGGTGACCTTGATATCAACGATACCAGGGTGGGCTTCTGCAGGGTTCGTCGCTGTTTGCTCCGTCATGAAAGCATCCGGACGGGACCGAGCTGACACGATTTGTAGCACACCGGTCCTGAAGAAGGTCTTTTGAAGGTCCTTGAGGTTCAGGTTGGTCGCAGTGCCTAGGTAGTTGTAGTGGTCCTCCAGATCCATCGCGTCTTTCAGGTTTGGCCTCAGAGCATCCATGGCTCCTTCTAGAATCACTGTATATGGATCTATGGGCTCCTTGATGGCCCGTTTAGTAGGGTCGTTGCTTGTCGATGAGAGCAGGGGGTTTCGTCTCGATTTGTGTGAAGCAAAGCGGTCGCCATTTACGTCCAACTCGTCTTCAACATGGATAAAGGGGGTATAAGTGATGTTGTCATAAAAGCATTCCAAAATGTCGTCAAAAATGCCCTCCCCGTGCGTGTTCTTCAAGTAATCCGCTTTTTGCATCTTGTGCTTGTTGTTCTTGTTGAAAACGTCAGTATGAAGGATGAGTAAGGAAAATGCAATGAAATAGGCCTGGTCTGGAGATGAGTAAATGCCCGGGTTGCACTCATGATAGCGGTTCGCAAAGGCTTGCAGACACCGGTCAATCTGCTGGGTCTCTTTGGGCAACTCAGCCTCCATGAGAAGCTTGCGAATCGCCATGTCCATGGGCTCGCCGAAGAAGCTAAAGCTGCGCATGTAACTCCTCAAGACAGATGTCATGAATGTGTCTGCGCTTTTCGAAAGGGTAGCGGCAATGATGCCTCGGCTTGCAACATCTTCGACGCGGACGAGATACTTGGCTGCTGACTCGTCCTCTCGGCGCTCTGGCAGGACGAATGACTCTCTTGCGAGTTGCAATGAATTGTTTTTAGACCCAATCGACCCGGGAGTTGTAGGTGTCAAAGTGCCCTGGCGACTGAGCTCGGAATTCTGGCGCAAGCGGCTTAACCCAAACAAGTCGCCAAAACTTTTTCGACCAGTAGAAGACGATGTGCGCGTTGTTGGAGGTAGAAGATGGTCATCGGTTGAGTCGCGACCCATGGAACTCATGGTTGAGGACCTGCCTCGCAAAAGATTGCCCCTAGTTGGAGAGGAATGTCCTGACTGATCTCCTCCGGGCGCGAACAAGTTCCCCCCAGGCGACTGAGTAGGTCGATGGCTCTGCTCGCCCTTGGTGGTACTTCCCCCAGCCGTTCCGCCACTCTGTGCGGACGCCGGGCGCGGAGTGGTGGAGATACCAAGGGAGGATGCGGAGGATATCCCAGGGGGTGCCCTTCCTCTCTGCTGGAGATGCGCCAAGGGGAAGAGTGGTTCTGGTGGTTTCTTGGCCCTCCGCAGTTTGGAAAAGCGTCCAGTGGATTTTTTGGGGGTCGTCTCGGGACTCTGGTATGAGGAACTCTGGTGGGACAGGCGATCATTGGAACTGGCATCCGATCGTGACGACTCGGATGGTCGGTTTCCCGGAGGCGTCAGCACAGTCCCGTTAGGACTGCTATGCGTAGCCGTTGTAGAGGGTCGAGGAGACTCTGGTTCCTCTAGTGTTGCGAGCGCAGGCCGGCGCCTCTCGTCTGTAAAAGATTTGCGAAGGGTCCTCTGGCGCCCTACAGCACGGTTGGAAATGTCATCATCACGAGGTATGTCTGTCGAACGGCGAAACTTGGCGGCCAGGCTCATGCGGGACGGTTTCTTCTTAGGTCCATTGAAGTCGTTGGTAGGAGCAGTGGTGATGATCTCGGGTGCTAGGTCAACGTCAGCCAACTATATCTACCAGAGGAAGGAGGGATGGTTACGTCGCGGTAGTGGAGGGGGCTTCTCAGCCTGCTGCTTCGCTCGGAGAGACAGCTGAGAGTCGGAAGCGTTGCGGAAGCGAAGGACAGAGAAGCGGCGATGCTTGCTGTTCTCTTCCTGGATCGGGGGGGAATCTGGACGGCTTTCGTGACGGCTTTCTGGGCGGCTGTTGGTTAATTCGTTGGTGGGCTGGGGGTGGACATGCTGCTCGTTGGGACCGTCATCATCATCGGTCTGTTCGGGTTGGGAGGGCAGCGGAGGAGGGAGATCGCCGGAAGCGCTGGACGCAAAGAAGGTATGACGGCGTATATCGGTCTCACTGGCCATGTTGCCGCGGCGGCGTAGGAAAGGCATGGCGGCGACTGCTCATGGTACGCGGCCAGCCCGGGCGTTGTCGAGATCCAGGCGGCGTTTGGCAAGAGAGCGTGGCAGGGCGGCAGGCGTCTGACGACCTACCAAGCTAGAGTCTTGACCCAGGCGCGGCGGGTATCATTGAGGCAGCTCCAGCGCGTCGGTTCGATGGCGATGATGGGAAAGTGCGGATAGCAAGGGGAGAGATGACGAGTGCGGGCGGGATCGCGAGGCTCGTGGTCGTCGATGCTCCGAGTTGTCTTTGATCTGGTACCCTGATGCAGCGCCTTCCCACCAAGGCCCAGGGGCTGGGCCACTTTACAGCCTCAATTGGCCCAACGCCTGCTAGACTCCCATGTACAGTGCCAGCCCACTGGATCCCATGTGGCTGGGAGGTACCTGAAAGGCCCACTGTAAAAGGGTTTTGCGCGCTAGTCCCTCACGTTGCTGATGTGGCTGGTGCACAGTGCATTTGCATCATCGTGTCCGAAGGCGAGCGTTTTTGGGGGCCTGATGATGGCGCGTCTCCGTGCAATCTTAGCGGTTAGCAACAGTAAGCAAAGAATAATTCCTGTGGAAGGAATCCGACAATTTCAGTGCCTATCAGCTGCAGCATGTGCTAATATTAACGGCGCAGTTCGCCATTTAACGAGGCTGTTGAAACTATTCGCTTAAGACTTAGCTTGCCGTGAGAGATCAGAGCAATCTTAAGTCTCGGTGATCATCCAGACATCCATTTCTTTTCACCACAACCACCACCACCTGGGTACCTAAGCGGGACAGGAAGCTCAGCCCAAGCGAGAAGCGAGAAGCCCCCGCTCTCCGGACGACGGCATCATGCCAGTTGGTTCTCCTCCTGCTCCTGAGTGGGAAACTCGCAGGACGGACCTAAGCGCTTACAGAGGGGCAGGTCGGCCGTGACTCTGGCCCATCTCGCACTGTATCTATTCCACCCTTGCGCTGAGGCAGATGCTCTTGAGGCTGTGCATCCGGCGACCACGCTTCGTCTCCGATTCCACTACGACATCATACTTGATCATCTATCGCCTCTCACTTCCAACTTATCACTCCCCTTGCCGAGGGCTCGGTAATCCTCAGCATCGGGTACTTTTATTAAGAAATATCAATCGGCTGCGCCGACTGCGCCCCCCGTACCCAATATGAAGTTGAAGCTCCTCGCTGCAGCGTTGTTGCTGCTGCAGGCCTCCGACGCCGCCGGCATCGATACTCAACGGGCCAGCCTCAATTCCCACGCCGATAAGACAAATACTCGACTGTTTCCTTTCCTTACGAAGCTTCGCGATAATGCTATCGAGTTCATATTCGGGCGACACCCCACCAAGGATAGCAACCAGCCGCCCATCTTCAACCAATTCCGCGCCCAGTATGCCAACCAGCTTGTCCTTCGTTTCAATGTTACTACTTCCCATGAGGAGGGCGCCCTTGCCGATGCCGCTGCTCGACTATTCCTTGATGTATGGGCGTTTACCGAAGACTACGTCGACATTCGAATGCACACCGACGAGGTTGGCGCTCTGCTCAGCCTACTCCCCAAGTCGCTTCACACTTCGCATTCGACTCTGATCCCCGACTTAGCCGCCGCGGTCTACAATTCACTTCCAACCGATGGCAACCCTACGCGCCCCGATGCTCAGACCGCTGCCCCCATGGTCAAGGCGACTTTGTCACCCGGTGACAACCTCTTTTTCCAGGATTATCAGCCGCTGGCGGTGGTGATTCGCTGGATGCGTCTACTGGAGGCTATGTTCCCGTCATATGTGGAATATATCAACATTGGCAAGTCTTACGAGGGGCGCGACATTCCTGCCCTTCGTGTCGGTGTTCCAGTACTTGAACCCGGTGCGCCTAAGAGGAAGACGATTATGGTTATGGGTGGCTCCCATGCCCGTGAGTGGATCTCGACCAGTACTGTCAACTATCTGGCTTGGTCTTTTATCACCAGCTATGGCAAGGAGCGGATGATCACCAAGCTACTTGACGAGTTTGACATTGTCTTTCTGCCAATCGCCAACCCGGATGGTTTCGAGTATACATGGCACATTGACCGTCTCTGGCGCAAGACGAGACAACAGACAAACCTCCAATTTTGCCGTGGACTGGACTTGGACCGCGCTTATGGATATGAATGGGATGGCTCACGGGCTCAGCGTGACCCATGCTCTGAGAGCTATGGAGGAGAGAAGCCTTTCCAGGCTACTGAAGCTGTCCAGATTGCCGACTGGGCACGTAATGCGACATGGAACAACAACGTTCGATTCGTCGGGCTGATTGATCTGCATTCTTACTCCCAGCAGATTCTCTACCCCTATTCTTATACCTGCTCGGTCGACCCACCAAACCTGGAGAACCTCGAGGAACTCGCAGCAGGCATTGCCAAGTCGATCCGGCTATCGAATGGAGAGTCATATACAGTGACCTCAGCATGCGAGGGCGCTGTATCAGCACGAGAATCCAGTGGAGGCCGTTTCTGGTCTCGCATCGAGTCCGGTGGCGGGTCCGCAGTCGACTGGTTCTACCACGAGATGAGAGCCCATTACAGCTACCAACTCAAGCTTCGGGATACAGGCAGCTACGGCTTTCTGTTGCCCAAGGAACACATTATTCCAACGGGAGAGGAGATTTTCAACGCGATGAAGTACTACGGTGACTATCTCCTCGGCAACAATGGAATCGAGTGGTTCCCAGAGGCCGAGAAGGGCCACAGGGCAAAGGCGAATGAGAAGCAGGCTGCGCCCGCCAGTGAGGAAGATGTTTCATTTACTCAGGAACTCAGGAGGAGAAGGATGCGGAGATAATGGCAAGACTGGACTCTTTGTTCAACGGGAACGAGTATGCAACGTATGGGTCGGAACACGTGGTTATAGGTCATGAACTCTCGGTTTTTGTTTATATCATGCTACAAGGTACAAAGATTGGGGCGTCCATTGGTCACTACACAAGGCAGGACTTGGGGAAAATGGCGCAGGAATATTGTGGGTGGCCTAGTCTTACACGGAATCAATTAATATTGAACCATCATGGTCTCTTTCGCAACGGCCCTGCTTATTGGCCCAGAGCGTAGCTGATGGAGGTGTAGGCAGCCATGAACTTGAGGATGGTGTCGCAGAGGAAGCTTCCAATGGAGCCCCTGAGTAAACGATCAGTAAAGGAGTTGAAGCTTGAGGATAGAGTAGGTTACTCACCGCATTCGGCCCTGTGGACCTCCCGCGGAGTAGCCAATAGCATAGATGACACGGGAAAGAGCCCAACCGCCACCAATAGCGGCGGCGGCGACGGGGAAGCGTAGGCCAGAGATGAGGAGGGCACCGAGGAATGAGATCTGGTTCTCAGTGAAGTTGGCGTGAGAACGCTGAGCTATGAGAGAGGGTCAGTAAGAGGGGTTCAGGGTGAGATGTAGAATTGCCACAACGTACCGCAGTTGAACTTGTACGCGAGGTCGTTCTTCTCAGCCAACTCATTGCTGGCGTATGGGACGGGGTACTTGAGGCCGCTGGCTTTGCGTGCCTTGCTTGTGAGCACCACGTGAAGAGTGTTGATGAAAAAGGTGGAGGTGGCGGCGACGAGGACGTAGCTTGAGGTCGTGTTAGTCGAGTTTGTGTGTTTGACTGTTGGAGGTGAAGCTATCCTTACCCGTACTCCTCAGGAATTTGGATGGTGAGAGGCATGATGACGGTTGATAGTTGTTGTTAGTTGAAAGAGAAGAGGACTGGCTCTACAGGGTCAAGAGATGGGATGTTGTTCCAGAGAGTTGTAAACTCAGGATAGTTACGTGGTCTCCCAGCCTTAAATATTCGCCAGCTTGCAAAACTTGGGCCCAGCGTGGACCAAGATCTCTCGGAGCGGGCCAGCCCCGGGAAGCTCCACCCAGAAGGGAAAGCCACAGAAAATGCTACGGGGGGGGTTAATTGCAAGCAAGTTGACCAATGTTTGGCTAGTAATTCCATGCACGAAACACTCTTTTTTGGCTCTACGTATCGTATCTTGCTCCGTGCCGCATGGTACGTCGTCGGATCGTCGCCTGCGAAAAAAGGGGGTTAAAGGCGAGATGCCGACGCGAGACCCGCTCCGCCCGATACCCCGATCATGAGCTGAGGCTGGGGAAACCCCTCCTATGCAGAAAAAGTCTTGTTTACTCAGCTGCCTCATGTAAGCGACCATTGGCCCCAGAAGGAATTCGGATGTTTAGATAATCGCCAACTCCTCTCAGCTCCAGTCTCTGGCTCCAGACGGCCGGGGGGATCGCTCACACGGTTGCTTCCAATAGCCCCTGACAAAAACGGCAAGGTTGTGCCGACGGCCTAACTCAATTCCGGGCCAAGTTTCCGATTTATTCTGTGGCGCTTGCTTCTGTTACGCGGTCTTGACTCAAACTCCGCAACTCCGTCCAAAAGTCCGCAACTATTCATGCCCGATTTCACGAGTCATGTAGGCACAAGACACGAGACGGATAGCATGATCTAATAAGAATGAGACAGAGTAGCTAGAAGCCCAAGAGTGCAGGGCAAACATACGTGTTCAAATAGCCGCCTCAATATCTCGTGTCTCGCTGATTCCGGCCGAGTTCTCGGCGCCGGGGCTCCACACCTCCGCCCCGTCTCACCCAGTGCATCGCTGCTCGGCCGGCAACCACGTGAGGCCGAGTCCTTCAAACACTCTCCGTTCTGCTGTCTCCATATCGGGAGCTCCGTCTCCGGCGGAGCCCTTCTCCAGGTCCACCCACATCCCGTCGCTACGCCGGATGCCGCTGCTGTCAAACTTGAGCCCCTTGACCTTCTTACAGTATCGTCGTAGGTCTCGTTGGAACGTTGTTCCGCCGCTCCAGCCTAAAAGCGCGCATCCTACCGTTTTCCATGGACTGATGATGATGTCGACTCGTCGATGTGGTGCGTCCTCTTGGCTTGGGTCTTGCCATACAACCATTGCCTTATCCAGGGTATCGAAGCCCGACCCGCTTGCGCCCTCACCCTTCCATGACACTGGCCGCTGTCCTCGCTCGCTGTTGTGGAGCGACATTAAGAGGTTGTGCGTGATAAATTGAGCTCGCTCAAGGCTCCGAATCAACGGATCCACAACTCTTAGCGTCTTGTTTTCGTCCCGATGACTCAAGATGACATCGACGTCACCACACTGCTGCTTGCCTCGCCGATATCCTCCCGCAATAGCCATCTCAAAGCCAGGGCCAATCTCGCGTGCGTGCTTCAGTATGACGGCCCCAATAGATTCAACTTCGTCCCGCGGGATCTTGAGTAGAAACTCGTCATAGAACTTGACCCCAACCTGCTGGGAGCGGCTGAGCGAGTTCCAAGCAAAATCGACAAGGTCGTTTAGATCTCGCCATCCTATAGTCCGTCAGCCTCCGATTATAATCCTCAAGAACTATGCCTTGGACACCAACCCTTGCGGTAAAACTCGCGTGCTGTCGTGTCTCCAACTCCCCAGATATTGTAGAAGAGTTTGAGTACGGAGACCATCTGATCTGCGTTGCCCTTACGAACCTCCATCAACTCCCCTGTCTCATTCCACTCACGCCAAAGCTCGGCAATCTTAGCACCGCAGCCCGGCAATCGCTCCACTTCTATAGGGTGTTTAGCTATGCAACATTGCTTGGTAGGAGGAGACTCACCTTGTGTGTTCTGCAACTTGTGTGGGTATGCCGACACAGTAGCAATAGAAGTAGAGTACGCCCTAACACCAACCTCATCGCCTCGAAGTTGACGAATGGTCCTGACCTCGACCAAGGCCTCAACGAAGGCCTCGTTAGGCGGGTTCATCGGCGTAGGCCGCTGACAAGAATAGGACGTTTCAAGGAAATCGGGGACTGGGGGCAATGTGATATCATGCTCCGAGGTTGTCCGATGAAGCAAGCTGGGTACATGCTCAGTTGAGGTTGCTGAAGCATGAGAGAGATGCTTGGATCGATCACGAGGTGAACCGCTCGCTGGTTGCGCTTGTTGGTCTTGTCTGGCTCGCTCTAGTATGCTTGTTGTTGAAGAATGTTGGACCGTGGCTGATTTTGGCGTCGCATCTCTTGGGGAGACCTTCTTGCCTTGGTACAGGAGATACTTTTCAACAGGCAAAACAGTTCCATGTTTAAAAGAGTCCTTCAACCATGCCAGCTTGACAACCTTGATAATATCAACACCATCTGGTGTCGGTGGCTCAGCAACTCTTCTCCGCTTTGGACTAGGAGCATCTTCAGGGTCCCTCTCCTGTGTGCTTGTGGTTGTGTACGTTTGCTGAGACTTGCTGTCGCGTATCTGCGGGCTTTCGATAGGTACAGTCTCGAGTTTGGCCTTCCTCAGCTCGAACTTGGCGCGCTCCGCTTGCGAGATATTGCCCACCACAACCTTAGCCTCATTGATGTCATATGTCAACGTTGGGGTCTGGTTCTCGAGCTCGTACAACTCGTTGACATTGAGATGCGTCGGAAGCAAAAAGATGCGTGGAAAGTCGGGGGCCATGGCAAAGCTGCTAGCATCGCTCTGGTCAAGCTCGATGGGCGATGCAGATGAGAGCTCTGGGCGATTGATGACGCTTGTGTCAGAATAGTTAGGAGCACTTTGTGGGGGGTAATGCTTGACGGCCGGCCGTTTCTCTAGACGTTTGGCTCGTTCATCGAGGGTTTCAAGGTACAAAGAAAGACTCGATTTCGACTTCGGC
Organism: Fusarium neocosmosporiellum; assembly: GCA_006518225.1. NCBI lineage: Eukaryota > Fungi > Ascomycota > Sordariomycetes > Hypocreales > Nectriaceae > Fusarium > Fusarium neocosmosporiellum. The sequence goes on along the minus strand of SSHR01001292.1, from coordinate 41,121 downwards.
TTTCTATTGCGCGTGCTTGGGCGCTCGCTCAGCGATGACTGCAGGCCGGTCTGCTGGTGTTCACCTGGGAGGGTTGTTTGAGCGGTAAACGTGTCGTTGGATTCTTTGCTATGGCTGGCTTGTTGGTGCGGACTGCTCGCCTTGTCAAGGTGGGAGGAGGCGCTGTCGCTCTCTTGTAAGAAGGTGCCCCTCTCTTGGTGTGATTGGAGACCCCCCTCTCCAGTGATGGTGTGTATCCATTCACATATCCTTTCACGGTTATCGTGCTCGACTTCGTCGCCTACTGGTATCCCGCGTATTAAATAAGACCTGAGTTCCGACATTAATCCAGAGAAGGGAAAATAAAACAGAGGCGGCGTGCAGTGTGCTTCCAGCAGTGTAACCAAGAATAAGAGGCATGGCATGTGCTCACACACCAAAATGAGAAACTCGTCGCGCTGTGCAGATGCTAAAGAATTGTGGCGATCGTTGAAATAAGAAACAGAGACAAACTAACGGGTGTCTGGACAAAAGAAAGAAACGGCACACGCCTCTCACGGGTAGCAAACAGAAAGTGCAAATGCTTGGTTGGCCCATGAGAGCCTTATCCTTTGTTGCATGTCACATCTCCATCACCCGCAGTAAGGCCTGATGCCGTTCACCATCCCTACCCTGGCCAAGCAATGTACTAAGTAATGTTTCAAGTCGCGCCACCCAGATATCTGTACAGACGTGGCTAATATATTCCTGCGTGACACCACGGCCCTTAGCATGTATAGAGTGATTGAGAGCAGGTCGAGCAATTTCGATGTTCGCCCCGGAGATGGTTGGCCTGGGTCAAGGAAACCAAGACGCCAAGAGATATAGGGTCACACATATTAGCGTATCCTCCCTAGAAGCAATCAAGAAAGCATGGTAAAATGGATGAAAGAGCTCTTAATTATTACCGATTGTTATGATATCTCTTGGAAGATTTAATCACATTCTATATAAATTTACTTAGTATATTTGAGAGGAGTTAGTTAACCCTCTTTGCTCTTCTTAACCCGCGTGGTTGGCAAATGAGCAATCAAGTCTGGTAAGTTGAGATAGAATCCATTGGCCCATATGGATAGTAGCAGGTTTTTCGTAGTATAACTGTCTGAACTGTCTGCTACCCCCTTCTCCATCGCACAGAAAACTGGAAAGTCGGGACGGGTCCAGAGGAGAGTGCCGATAAGATATTCCCAATTCGAATGAGAAACGGCGCCGAAACGCATAGCTCAAATCATCAGGAGCTTTATAACATAGCAAATGAGGTTTGGGTCCATGACCTTGCCAATCTTGAAAGTCGTTGTCTACTATGGGTCGAGTCTGGCACATAAAAACTGATCAGCATAGCCTGCAATCAGTTAGTAGGTCGGGAACTTACTTGCATCCTTTCAAAGCTCTGGCTTGATGATAGCCCGAGGTCTGTCCATTTTGATCTTGATGTCCTTGTACAGCAGGCAAGCTGTACTCTCATGCAAGACAAGATCCTCACCAAGGAGAGGATTCGCGGCGAAGAGATGTGGATCACATGGGATATCATACGCAATATAAATGTCGCTATCCTGCGCGATGCGATTCAGAGTATCACCTTATTCTGGGACTATACCATCTACCATGTGCTCTTTCTTGTCTTGCAGTCTACAATGGGCTGTCGAGTAGGTGAAATCATGCAGACAGGCCCTGAGCATCTGCTCCAAAGTAGTACCTATGTGGATACTACATTAGTTCTAAGCACTTTGGCCTGACAAGGGGACATACCAAGTCTAGACAGGTCATGAGCATCGAGACGGAACGAGGGGTACGTGAAGATGCAGTTCACGGTGTAGCGGACCCAGTCATCAAGGTTTGGGACTTGTTGTGCTCTGTGCAATGTCAGACTTGCATCCAGAGAGAGCAGAGGAGTTGACGTGCCTGTTGTGAAGAGTGTTTTCACGAAAGAATTCAAATCTTCTCTGCCACATCACCCGAATCACCGCGGTCCAGCATGGAATCTAGGGCCTCTAGTGGCGAAGGGGTCTGACGCAGGTTCATCAGGTTCCAGGTCAGATGAGTTGAATTAGAATCGAGATTCTGCTCAAAACATCAACCAAGGGGACGGGGAGAGTAAGGAAGAGGAGAAGATAATATAGAAAAGACGTGATGACTTGGATGGATGCCTGGGAACACCTTTCCTGCGGAGGAAGGAGGAAGGTGTGATCCAACCCAGCGCTGAAGACATCGACACTTGCAAGTCACGGGAAGCGGCATCGCGATAGAAGGAGGATTCTCCATAGGGAAGTGCTATTATGGTAGGTATGTCTGTATGTCCTACCTAGGTATGGGGCAAAGGTAAGCACCTGGGGTCGCTGGACGATCTGGGCCATGATAGCTGTCTTTCATTCATCCATGTCAACGTCAAGGTCTCTCTCGGAAGTGGCTTCCTGATTGGTGGTGCCGGAGTCGTCCGACGACGTTGTGTCTCCAGAGCCAGTTGCATGAGAAGATTATGTGCCCCTCTGGCATACCTGCGATCCACGGCGATGCGGGTTTCACGCCATCGGAAGGTTTCCTCCTGCAGCTCGTGATGCGGATGTGCAAGGAACATCAAGTCGAACGCTGGGGAGTTGCCCTCTGCTCCGCTCTCAAGGGCCAGCCGAAGCCTTCCTGCGATATGGGTCTGCTCAGACTTCTGATCCTGCAGGCTCAGATTCGTCGTCGTCGGAAGACTCGACGTCGTCAGCATCGGGCGAATCGTCAACGGAACGGACCCCAGACATGCCATCACGGGAATATTGGTTGCCACGGGGGCTTGATGGCGGGTCATGGCTGGCTGGAGGCGCAGTTTGGTGTTCTTGCTGGGCCTCATTACATGCTGTCTTCCAAAACTGTCCAGGGGTTACTGTTAAATCTGGGTAATCTAACTGTGAGCCGAGAAGACGCTTGCTCACCTTGGTCTTGATGATTCCCCGAGGGCAAGGGCCTCTCTCCTCCTCATTGTGGCCGGTCACCTTGTCTACAGCTTTTCGTGGCTAAGAAAGGCGAGCAGTGAGTAAAAATAATCCGCAAATAGCCATAAGGGTTAACTTACCGGTGCATGGCGTTGTGCGGTATCTTGGCTTGAAACGTCTCAACTCGGCTTTTGCATGCCATCGCCTGATCGACTCCTGAAGACCCTGCTCTGCTAGCTTGTCGAGTTGCTCCCAGGGCAGCCGTCGCCAACTGGCAGACAACAGCAGTGATTGTCAAGTTCTTGACAATCAAACTCTGCTGTGTTTGCTTACTATTATCAGGCAGCAGTGGGAGAAGAGGAGAAGAGCAAACAACGCTTCTATACCTATATAATCTACACACTTCCTCCTAGCATCTCCTTTATATTTCCTCTTAGCATACTTCCTCTTAGCATACTTCCTCTTAGCATACTTCCTCTTAGCATATTTCCTGCTTATATTATTATAATATCAATACTCGCCCTGAATACGAGCTAGAGATGGGGGAGACCATTCCCGTGCCCCCTATTCCTTTATCTCCCTTCCGGCTTCATTGCCTACGGAGTCTTGGCGTCGCTGGCACATCCCGCAGAATGAGCGATCTGCCTGATATCGCCTTCAGCACCATGGCTAGGCCTACCTTACTAGTAGAGAAGGCAGACGGCACAGACTGGTGATACGCACCCACAAGGTCGACGAATCAGCAGACAGCAAGCAGGCCCTCTTGACCTTGGGCATCCCTCTCCCACTCAGAGAGCAGCAACACTGGGGCACGTGGGAACTCCGAGTGACATAAGTTTATCAGTATGTATCACAATTGCCAACTCAAGTCATCATTGCTAATCTGGACAGAGAGGAGCTGGTTGTTGTTGTTGTGGGGGAGCTATTGCCTCCTGGGTTCTGCGATCCCAAGCTGCACAGCTTTGCCGATACAGCTCCTGAAACGGGGTTTATGGTCAAACAACTCAACCACACGAGATGTAACCTCTCCCTCTTGCACGACAATGAGGACGGGCTATACCGCAAGTCTCCGCTTACGATGAACGTCGGAGATAGAGTCGTCCACTACAACACTACTGTGAGTGGACGGGGGCATTTATTATATACACCCAGGAAAAGCAGCGAGAGACTGCTTTTCATAACGGCATTTGTACACCAAGGCATATATTGAAGACCGCAAGGACGACTTTCTCGACCCCGGTCAATTACCCACTCTGAAGGGTGAACATGGCACGTTGAATATTACTCCCTGGGAGATCATCTTCTCCTGCATTCACCAAGGGATCGCGCTATGGGACGAACGAGGAGAGGCAGGTCACCTGGAGTAGGTGTACGATGCCATTATGGATCCCTTGGGGAGAGTCGACTGGGAGGAATTGCAAGGAACCGATGTGGAAGAGCACTTAGAGATATTGCGGGAAATGATCGAGGGCCGCGAGGGATTCAATATGATAAGACAACGTTCTGGCAGTGGGATAGGAATTTAACATAACATCTTACTACAAATTGTAAGCGGATCATCATAATGCACTGATAAATCGCTAATAGAGCCATCACACTATTATGATAGGCTTGTATAATTATCAGCTATTCCTCCTTGAAATCATGCCATCGTGAATAGGCAGGTTTATGATATAGTGTGAATAGAATGCTCTGAAACCCCCGTCGCACAGGTAGGTAGTCTCGTATTGTCAAGGTGGGAAGAGGAGTTATCGCTCCTCGATTCATGATATTGTCTATAGTAGTCTTTGCGCCCTCTGCCGTTCATCCCTGTGCAATCATATCGGCACAACATAATGTCCCTACCCTCGCGGGCTTCTTAATACCAATCTGGCTGGTTCTCTCCTGTCTCAATGGATCCATTCTTGCCAGTCCTTCAGGTCCATCCATATCCCTTAAACAAATCGTTATTAAAACATCAAGACAGCCTGCCCACGGCAAGCACTTGTAGCCTCTAGAAAAGAGAAAAAAACCATTGACGTGTGCAATTCTGCGCCTTTTATACATCCTCAAACTCAATCTCTTCTTCGCTGTCCTCATCTTCCTCTTCTTCCTTCTTGACCACTGGCTCGGCTTCGACCTTGACTCGTTTCGCTTGTCGCTCATCCGAGTTGTCTCCGTCTGCAGTCGCTTCTCGCTTGATTGCTGGCGTGACAGGAGTGTCCCGGCCGGATACGTTGCCTGTTGGAGGCACGTCTTCAAACTCATCTTCGTCCTCATCTTCTTCCTCGGATCCGAATTCGTCCTCTTCCCGTGCCCGTTCTGCAGCTTGTTCTGCCTTGAGCTTCTCAAAGATATCATCAATCTGAGTGGTGGCCTTGGTGTCAGGTGTAGCAGCAAGTGATGAGTTTGCAGCGGCTTCCTTCTTGATAGTCGTGGTAGTGCCTGATGCAGCAGTTGCCGAGAAGGACTCGCCGGTGACTGTGCTGTTGGACATCCAGGATGGCAGCGCATTCTGCTTGGCAATCTTTTCTTTGCGCGCTTGCTCCGCCGCCTTTTCAGCATCTGTTGGCCCGTCGGAAGTCGAGATATTAACTGCGATAGACTGAGGCCCAGTATTTGTCAAGCCCTTTACCGCCATGGGTCGGTTCGCGCCGGCGTCCGCCGCGACGGTTTGCGCGCGCTGATGTGTCGCATCTCGCTTCACTGGGCGAGCGTTGGCAAAGGCATGATCAAAGTCGCATTCGGGGATGTGGACTGCGTCGATCTTTGGCAGGAGCTCGCTGATGAACTTGAACTGGTTGTTGAGGCGAGTCGACTGCTCGTGACCGGTCGATGTTCGGTCTGCTTCGAACGTGAGTGTATGATGGCAGCGGTGGCACAGGAAACCATCCGGACCAACGTTGTCCAAGACCTCCATGGCTGTCCACTCCGCTTTGCAGAATGAGCAAAAGTATTCCTTCTTCTCGCTGGCCACTTGCGTAGTGCCCTGCACCTCCTTGTCGATCGTGTAGACGCGCCATTTGATCGCGTCAATGGTATTTCGATAATTGATGTAATACCAAGTTCGATTGCTTGGTCTCGGGTTTCCTTCTCGCAGCTCCGATCGCGTGTGCCTGCACCAAGAGTCAGCGGCTTTGTTTCCCCTCAGGACTGGAGAGCGCGTACACAGTCAAGAATCTATCTTCACGCAGCTTGCCGCAGATCTTGTGGAGGTCCTTTGTATTGATAGCCATCAGGTAGGCCAGGTCATCATCTCTCAGCCTGCCACCACACCACATTAGCAGGAGCCTCACACTTCTCCGGATCGAGAGACATACGCCTCATGGAGGATAAGCGCATCGATGACAAGTATGTCGCGAGTTTGGTAGAAAGCCCGCATCACGGACTTGATGAGAGTGACTGCGAGATCCATGGTGTCGGTCGCGAAACGCAGAATGGTCGCCACTGGAAGGATTTGCGCAGATGGAGAATAGGATCGTATCGGGGATTTCGATCGAGTCGAGAGTACGATTGCACCGATTCGAGAGGGTGAGATAGCAGAAGGGGATTGCGCGGGTCCCGATCAGGATGTTGCAGCTCGTCGCGACAAGAGTATGGGAATGCGATAGAGGTTGCCGTCTCCAACAAAGCGTGGCCCAACAACCATTTTATGGGCAATCGAACATGGCGGGGGAGGAGGCCTAGAGTGTGCAGCCGATTGCAAGTCTTTCCAAGCTTCGCGCGGGAGCGCAAAGAGAACCCAGTAAGCCTTTGAATTCTTGACGAGGAGAGGTTTAGATATCGAATGTCGGGTTGGGGGAGTTTCTTTCGTCTCGAGACAGACTGCCCGGCTGCCTAGGATCTGGTGTGGCTTGGACTGCATGGGGGCCCACCCGTCGTGCATGCGCTTAGCCTCACCTCAGCCTCAAATCTCAGCCTTATGCAACTTCACCACCATCGACAGTACGAGGTGTAATTAGGTAGATAGAGAACAAGTTGCGCCTAATCAGTGTTCAATCCGCCAAGCGCTGCATGATTTACGTGTTCGGTGTAATTTTACATGAATTCCCAGCGCAGTAACAACTCATAAACTCACATGTGACACAGCGCGTGCAGAGCTCGCAAGGCTCAATACTCAAAGTTGCAGCAAAAACTCTCATGAGTCCACCCATGCTCCACGAAAGAAAAATTTCAGAATTTTAGTCCTCATCATGCGTAATTTCTCAACTATATCCAAAGTCAGTAAGCATGAACCGAGAACCAAGCGGGTTAGGAGTGACTCACATCTAGAGTAAGGGTGCGTGAACTATTCACCTCCTGATCGCGGTAAACACCCACGAGACTGTCACTGTCTTGGAAGAGACCAGCCTTGAGACTGATGACAATGAACTGCATTCCTGGTCCTGAATGGTCCTGAATGTATTTCTTGATCTTGTCAACGTTGGCGTTATCCAAGGCGGCATCCACCTCATCAAGTACGAAGAAGGGACTTGGCTGGTAGCTGTGAATGGCGAAGAGGAGAGCCAGCGCGGCCATCGTCTTCTCACCTCCCGACAGGTGTTCCATATCTCGGAAGCGCTTCAGCGGTGGCATGGCATGATACTTGATACCCGACAGATATGGCATATCCGTATCCTCTTCAATGTCAAGGTACGCCTGGCCACCAAGGGGGTATGCCTCTGATCGGGTAAGATCCTTGTAAACATGCGATATTTGCTCCTGGATGTGGGTAAAGGCCTTGTTGAAGAGCTCAAACCTCTTTTGCTTGACTTCGTTGAATGCCTCTTTGGCCTCGTGTGCCGCCGTTTTGGAGTCCTCGTACTCTTGTTCTGTGAGTTTGAGTCTGGTTTCCACGTCCTCCAACCTCTGCATCGCTCGCATGTTGGGATTCAGCTTCTCCAGCTCAGACGTCAGGTTTGCAATCTTGTCCGACAGACTCTCCTCAACACTGGCATCGTCCGACTGCACGCAATTAGTGAAATTGTCCAGAAGAAACCCAGAGGGCTACTCACGGCTTTAAGCTCTTCATCGAGGCTGTCAAAATCGATTGCAATTCCGTAGGTCGCCATTGCCATGTCCATCATCTCCTCGTCATCCTCATCTAGATCCATAGCATCTGGATCTTGACGAAGAAGGTCGTCTTCGGTCGGCAGATCATCCAAGGTACCTTCTTCGAGGGGTATGCGAATCTGTTCCAGGCGACATCTTCTGAGCAGTGCTGACTTGCTGGCACTGTTCTTTTGCAGGGTCGTTTCGAGCGCGCTGATTTCCTTTAGGTTTTCATCGATCTCCTTGCTACGTTTTTGCACCTCGACCTTGGCCTCGGACACCTTCTGGTTCTTCTCGGCAAGCTCGGCCTTGTTCTCCTCAAGTGTCTCCTGGAGGGCCTCCAACTCTTCCTGCTCATCTCGCATCGCGTTCTGAATCTCGTCCTTCTCCTTGACATATGATTTGGCATCGTTACGGACGCGTCGAATGACGCCTTGCAGTCTGTTGATCCGGGCGATTGTGTCGTTGTTACGGGACTGTTCCCAAGTCAATAGCCTCGACAGTTTCTGCTTCTGGACCTCGAACTGGTTGCGCTTTTCTGAGACCTCCTGCTCGAGCTTGCCTTGGGAGGCGTCGTAAGCACGGATATCACTGTAACCGAGTCGCGCGCAAAAGTCTGCGAACACCTGGTCCTCAACCTGCGCGATGGCATCTCGAAACTCCTGGCATGTTGTCTGGGTACTCTCCAGCTGTGCGGCCTGCTCTTGGTATTTGGGTTCCAGCTCCCTGAGCTGCCTCTTTTGGTTGTCCAACTCACGCTTCTTGCTTGCATGGTTCTTGTTGAAAGCAGCCAGCTCGTCCTTGACAGCTGCCAAGCGCCTCTCCAATCCAGCCAGGTCGATCTGCAGTGACTCTTCTTGTGTGCCACGTCTGTCGGCCTTTGGCAACCGCTCAATCTCATCTTTGAGCTTGGCAGCCATCCGTTGAAGGTTCTGAACATCAGCTTCCTCGAAGCGCCTCTTGTTCTTTGACTCAGGTCCACGACCACCTGTCATGAGACCTGCCTTGTGGATGATGTAGCCCTCGAGCGTAACAGCCTTGACCGGAATCTTCTTGTCGTAGCAGATGTACTTGGCGATGTCAAGGGTGTCACACACAATAGAGCTTCCGCATGCATAAGACACGGCTCGCTCAACAACTGAATCGAATTCGACAGTGTCAATGGTCAATCGGGCTCCAGAAAATCCCTTGACTGCAGTGTTCACAGCATTGACCTTGATGTTGTCCAGGGGAATGAAGGTCATTGGCGGGAACCTCTGCTCCTTGAGATACTGAACGCACTCAACACCGATCTTCTCTGTGTCGACCACAACCGAGTCAAAGTCTCTTCCAAGGGCGACAGAAATAGCTTCGTCAAACTTCTTCTGCTTCGGCTTGACGAGTTGACCGATGCGGCCGTGAACTCCAGGGAACATGCGCTTCAGAGCAGACACCATCTCCTTCATCCGGGTGTCTTTGGCGCTCTGCCGCCTGCCATCATCGGCCTCCCTGAGCTTCCGGGCCACATCCTCAAGCTTCTCCTCAAGCTCGGTTCGTTTTTGGCTGGTTCTAACACGCTCTGACTGAAGTTGGTTGAACTCCTTCTTCTTGGTATCGATTTCCCGTGACAGCTCCTCGGAGGCAGTCTGTGCTGCGGTTCTCCTCTCGTCGATGCTTGTGAGCTCAGCTTCGATCTTCTCGATGCCTGCCGCAATACTGTCGACCTTTCCCTTGAGGTTGTTGACCGTAACCTCATCTGCCTTTCGCTGTCGCTCGAGGTTCTCAAGTTTGGCTTGATTTGGACCGGAGCGAGACATGACTTGGGCGCGAAGCGTGTTGTACTCCCTGCGATCCTCGTCGCTGACCTCTCGCCCTTGCTTCTTCATCTGCTCCTTGTAGTCGTTCTCGAAGACTTCTCGGGCTTTCTCCACATTCTCAATATCCTTCTGGATCTTGAGTACGATCTCTGCCTGCTGGTCGCGCTCCTTTGTGACCTTGGCAATTTGGGCCTGTAAGCCCTCGACTTGCTGTGTAGATTCATGAATCTTTTCCTCGATTGGAACAAGACTGCTCTCCTTGTCCTCAATACTTCTTTGCTTAGCCCGGATGTCCTTGTCGATGCGAGCAACTTGACGACTCGCTGAGGCCTGCTCCTTCCGGGCAGCCTCCAGGCGCTTTTCAAAAGATTCGACGTTGCGGCGCAGCTCCTTGAGTTCTTGTTGGTGGTCTTGTATGGCATTAAATGAGTCGTCAATAGCCTTCTGGAAATGATACAGCTTCCACAGACTGTGCGTGACGATAGCAGCATCACGATCGTCTGTTTTCTTCTGGAAGTTGTCGGCTTCTTTCTTCTGTTCGCGAAACTGTTTGATCTCGGAATTAATGCCACGTCGCTTGTGAAGCTGGTAGTTTTGGTTCTCAGCAGCCTGTTCCGCCTCCGCTTGTGTCTTCTCATAGTCTGTCTTGTACTCCAGACTGCCTGAGATCTGCTCAATCAGGCGTGTGAGGTCTTGAGGAGACTGTGAGGCGATCGCTTCAACATCTCCCTGGAAGACCAGGAAGTTCCGGGCTTTGATGAGGATATTTTCCGACTCGAGGGCTTCGTTGTACTGCTGAGCGGTGACGACGCGGTCGTTGATGCGATATTCGCTGGCGCCCTGGCTGGTGATTGAGCGCTTCCACCTTTGCTCCTCGCCAGCATCGTCCTCGTACACGGCCATGACCCAAGCGGTCTTGGGGTCACCTCGGGAAGCCTTGTCGTCTCCGTCGGCATGGCCGTTTGCGTCACCATTGGTCTGAGCTGAACCATCGTCGTTGATCTTGGCAGTTTTCAGAACTCGCCCTCGGTAAACAAGATCTTTGAGGTGAGCGGAGCGCAGGTGGGAAGATTTGATGCCCAGGACGAAGGAGATGGCGTCCATACTGGTGAGATTCAGCAAAGCGGGCGGCGCGAGAACGACCACATGCGACTTACGAGTTAGATTTCCCAGATCCATTGGGCCCGATGATAGAAGTGAAGTATGAATCGCCAAAGAGAAGGGTATGGTGGCCCTTGTAGGACTTAAAGTCTATCGCGCGCAAGTCAGTTCTGGGGTCCTTTGTCGCTTGACTCAACCTGCAAGAAGAGGGAATAACGCACTGAACAACTCGAGACGAATGAGCTTGCCCATGGTGGCGTCGGTGGGCAGCAAGCCCGAGTATCGATGGTCGAGGGGAGGTTTACGGAAGTGAGAGAAGAGAGTGAGGTTGGTTTAGAGGGGTATCACGGGTCGCGAAGCGAATGCGATGGAGGAAGAGGGCGCGTCAAGTGGCCGGGACCCAGTGCGCCGGCGAGTCGCGCAAAGAAAGGGCAGGAAGGAAGCGCGTTAAGACAAATCTCGGAGACCGAATAATGCTATGCCGCAAAGTCTTCCAATTCGATGTGACGAGCACGCATAGTCGACGGCGAGAATGGGCGGGTAAAGATGAATGTCGTTTGCCGTATTGCGACGCTTGAAAATGATGGATAACGCGTCGCGCGACGACCAAGGCTGGCTGGTTGGTACCTGAGGCGGGAGCCTCTTGGGGCTTCCCTCAGCGCTGCCAGCTTGGGGCATGGCCCGTGCTGTGGGTGCCGCCATCCAATCAAAAGCTACAGATAAGGTGCTGCCGATAAGCAGCAAGACGTACCGCCCAAGCATGACTTAAATCCAGCACGCCCAGATCCACCTCGGGTTGAGCGGGCAGCAGTAAGCAAGACGGGATACTCCAAAATGCAGAAGGAGGAAAAGGAGCGTGCGTGCTATGCCTTTCAAGGGAACAGAGTAATCATGAGTTATCTACAACAAGAGAGCCAAAGCGACGTCTAACCCCAGGCAACCAGTCAGAAGTCAACGACTGTACACGTACATCCCAACTTAGTAGAACGACCAATAATAGAACGGGTCTGGTCTAGGTCAAGGATTCACATGATGGATTTGGGTATCGTGATACTCGCAGTGGATTTGGTTTTGAAACACACCTGGAACTAGAGTGCATCTGACTCCAAGCCATGAATGACATGCAGTTGCAGGTGAGGTGACGAAGCAGAGCCCGTATTAAGGGCTTCGTTTGGTGGCCTCGAGAAGGTATGATGCAAGCGATTCCTGGACGATGACGGCAAACTTGTGCCCTGAAACGGCCTTTGATCGCCAGTCGATGGAAAGATCCAAGCTGATATCCGGGTTGTGGCGCAAATGCATGTGCCCGTGCCTACCTAGCCCCGCTGACGGGGTCGAAGGAAGCTGGAGCTAGAGCCATGAAGTGACTCTAACCCGCAGTTTCAGTATGAAGGGAATGTTCATCAAAGAGTAGACTAATAAGAGAGATACATGGTTTTACAAATATTAATATCAGACAACTGTTTCGTGCGAAATCTGGACCAGAATGAGCTGCGGACCGACCAAGTACTCCATACCTACCTACCCAGCTCTTCCGGCAGTGTGTGCCACACTACCCCAGCAAGCTTTCAGCCCGTCGCTTTCATCATAGGTAGGCAGCTGGAGGTCTGGGGTCCAGCTTCGACGTGAGGTGTTGGGGACTTTGAACATCCAGGCAATCCCACGTGGATGTCCCGTCACCGCTGGTGCTTCCCTTCACCTTCTGTCCCCTTCGTTCTTTCCTTTCTTTTTTTTTCTCGCTCTTCATCTTCTCCATCTGCCTTATTTGCTCTCTCCATTCCTAGTCATCGCTTCTTCAGGGTCTCGCAGAGCACAGATGGTCTTCTAAACGCCAGGTCCCTCCCTCCCTTGTCTCTGGAGCTGGCCTTGTATAAGTACTTGGGCTCGCGCTGCGCTCCCTTACACCGTCCCTCCCCCGTCCGTGCTAGAGCAGCCCCTGCATCCCTCAACTTTGAGTATTTCTTCTTGTTCCTGGCAACGTTGATTTTGCCTTTCTGTTGGTTATTTACGATTGCTAACACTCATTCTAATAGCTAGGAGCTTAGCCACCACCTACACGGCAACCCTCGGCGCGCGGATCAAACACGACGTCAACCAAGAACAACGCCATGGATGACGATACCAAGGCACCTTCGGGTGCCTCCCACGGCCTCAAATCCGACAACATCTCTACTGATAGCGATCCCGTCCTTACCCCCGGGCCCGAAGCTCCTGCCTCTCCCAACTCATTGCCCGCCGACTCTGCCCTACTTGATACACCAATGCTAGGTGCCACGACACCCAGAAGCTCGCTTCATTCGAGAAACCCATCCTTCTCTGGCAGCAGCTCTAACCATGAAGACTGGGACGCTCTGCCACCTCTCGATCGATTGACAGTTCTCGACCTACTCGACAACTTCGCCCTGCCCCAGCAGCTTGAGAAGTTGCAAAAGGGCATCTCTGCTCAAACAGACAAAGTTAGGCGATCGAGAGAGGCCATCAAGTCCAAGACTGCGCTCGCTCGTGATCGCATGGTTGAAGAATGGCGGCGCCGCGTTCCTTCGGCTGACGAACAGCTTGACCGATACCGCAAGCAGATGCAACGCCGTGTCGACAAGCTAGGGAAGCGCTGGAACGACACAAAGGTTATCAGCGCGCGAGAAAAGGTGTCATTCATTTTTGGCGTCATGAACATATTCGTCAGCGGATACCTCATCGGTGGATTCCCAGAGTATTTCCACCTGTGGTACACGGTGCAACTGTTGTACTTTATGCCCATCCGCTTCTTTACTTACCATCGACGCGGCTACCACTACTTCCTGGCGGATCTATGCTACTTCGTCAACTTTCTGCTCTTCCTCTCCATTTGGGTCTTCCCTGGTTCGAAACGACTATTCACAGCCGCTTACTGCCTCGCGTTTGGAAACAATGCAGTTGCTATCATCATGTGGCGCAACTCACTCGTCTTCCACAGCTTCGACAAGGTCACCTCGCTCTTCATCCACATCATGCCCTGTGCAACTCTCCATTGCATCGTCCACCTACTGCCTCCGGAAACTCAGAGGGACAGATTTCCGGCGATCTGGACCGTCAAAACTTCGCCTCCAGGATCACCCACTGCATATGCAAACGTTGTCTCCATGCTGGCTTGGAGCACGATCCCGTATACTATCTGGCAGCTTTCGTACTACTTCTTCATTACGGTCCGTCGGAAGGAGAAGATTGCTGCCGGCCGACCCACCTCGTTCACTTGGTTGCGAAAGTCGTACTCCAGGACATGGATCGGGAAGTTCGTACTGGCACGACCTGAGCGCATGCAGGAAGCTTGTTTCATGATGATTCAGTACTCTTACGCCGTTCTCACCATGCTTCCATGCCCTCTTTGGTTCTTGAGCCGCTGGGCCTCCACCGCATTCCTCATCGTGGTCTTTACATGGAGCATCTACAACGGTGCCACATACTACATTGATGTATTTGGCGTTCGCTTCCAGAAGGAGCTGGAGGCAATGAAAGCGGAGGTGATTCAATGGCAGAACTCACCAGAACACATGCCACACTCACCTCCTTTGGGGCCTCGGCCGGAAGGATCCTCCGCTCCTGATCAGATTCACAAAGGAGCGGCTGGTTCCGCGTCTACTAGCCAGATCCCATCGATGAACGAGGTGGCTCGCGAAAAGGAAATGTTGGGTGACACCTCTCTACCCATAGATGAAGCCGCTCGACCAGTGAGTGTGGACAAGATCCCTCTTCTCGACGAGACAAGGGGCTCTACCACTACCGGAATTGACGGGGAGCGTAACGACACGGCTCGGGAGAGGAAGTCGGGCGAGACACCGGCTGCTTGATGTTGAACTTTTGATAGACGGCTGCGTAGTCGATGTTCTGGGCTTTGTTGCGTTCTTGTTCTGATGATTCCTGCAATCTCACCCTTGGCATGATGTTTGGGCACTTATTATGATTGATTGGCTGTTTGTTGCTTTACTTGGCTGGACTTGGCTAGAGGTGTATGGAGCGTTTCAAGTCTTGCTGGTTCTTCAGGTGCTAAGAACCTACCGTTCATTAGAACCACTATGCACGGAGAATACCCCTTATTTTGCAGACATCTCAGAGAGATCGGACATGGGGAGTTTACTAGTTGTGACGTGATCTAGAACTACGTTGTGTTAGGACCATCATGTTCTGTCCCAAGACCTTTGATCGGCTTCTAACTTCTTTGAAGACTCATATCACAGCACGCATGGGGCAAAGATGACACTTTAACTCGAAGGAACGGTATCAACCCGTCCATTATATTCATGTGGCATCTTTGTGCCCTAGCTAAACAGCCCCATTGCGCTATGCAGGCCAAATGACAAACAACAAAAGCGCAGATAAAGACAATTGCTGTAACTTCAGAGCTTGATTCGCTTGCTTGCTTGCTTTGCTCTGCCTTTGCCAGCCGGACCAGCAATGCGCCCAAGATCATCATCCCTCATCAAACCCGTCCATTCATTCAAGGGGTCATATCCGCCTGCCCCTTCCAATGTCCCAAAATGTTCCCAATCAAAGCAACCCGACCAACACCACCACCCGTGAAGCTCTCCGTTAAGTCAAAGAGCCTAAGTCCAGATGCGACGCCGTTTAATGCAGATGATGCGATATCCCTCAGGGTATTCTTCCATAATGCGTGAGATGCGACTTTTGAGAACCACTTGCTCTCCACGCCCAAACTTTTTGTAGATGTGCGGCATGTAATAAATCGGCCGTTCAAGTGTCCAGATGACACGTCGTCAACATGAAGAATCCAAGCCGGCCAGAAAATTCGATGGGGTGACAACCAAATGAAAACATGTACTGTCTCCAGATACAGAAGCTCATCGAATAACGGCCCAGTCAGCAAGTCGACCTCCGTTGTCACCATCCTCTCGAGTTCCCGGCCGCCGACCAAATGTCGACCAGAATCTTAAGGTCTCATCTCCAGCGCCAGTTACGATCGTTCGGCCATCTGGGCTCATAGCCAGGTACAGCACTCGATAGGTGTGTCCTGTCAGACTGGCCACCTGGGTCATGGAAGGGTACTTCCAGACAACGATCTGGTTCTGGCTGTAGCCGTGAGTCGAGACGATTTCGTTGGAGTTCTTCGACCAAGCAATATTGCAGACTTGGCTACCTGTGTCAATCTCATTGATGACAGATCCCTTGACGGTGTCGTGGAAGATGATGCGGCGGTCCGCAGTACCACCTCCAGACGCGAGCAAGCCGCGTTGGTGAGGAGACCATGAGATAGCCTTGACAGCTGCGGTGTGGTCCGAAAACTTCCAAAGCGGAGTTTCTGAGAGCTTATCCCAGACCATGAGCTTGTTGTCGTTACCACCACTCGCCAACTGCCCATCCTCACAATTCCACTTGAGGCCACAAACCTCTTGCTTGTGGCCAACGAGTTTCCTCAGCCACTGGTCGGGAGCTCGCACGTCGCGGTGATAGATAAGTCGATCGCGCGATCCAGAGGTAAGAATGTGGGTGTTCCAAGCCAAGGATCCCACACGCGCTGTGTGACCAGTCATTGTTCGTAGTCTTCGTGCCTTCTCCGCATCCCAAATCTGCACCAGGCCCTTGCCAGTCCCTATAGCAAGGTGTGTGCCTTTTTGTATCCATGACACGCTTGTCACGGTGTCGTCCTCCAACGTGCAAAGCTTGTTTACCTTGCTAGTTTGCGCGTTCCACATGTAAACACTGGAACCCAGGCCGACACCAAGAATGTTTGCACTCCCCCAATCCACCAAGTTCAAATAGAAATCATCGGCCAGTTCGGGGGCGTCAAGGACCTTGTAGGGCACTTTGCTGACAGCCCTTGGCTGACGCCTAGGGCTGAGCAGCATCTGTTGGCTGCCAAATCGTACTGGCGATAGGCTGTATATCTCAGCTCGAGTATCCAAGTTGGGGCCGTGGCGGCTTTGTGGTGTCTTCGAGGGAGTTGGGTGTCCTGCAACATTGCTGTGGTGGCGTGGTGACATGTACGAGAAGAGATTCTTGTGAGGTGTTGATGGCGTTAATGAAGACGGCAATGAAAGCGCGGTTGCATTAGTGGGAGGTGTGTGAGCTCGAGTGCCATCGTTGGCGGGGATGTGAGAGGTTGTGGGGAGAGCTTGGTTCGGGGAGAGAGTTGGGGTTGCTGCTTGGGGTACTGAGTTCTCAAAGAGTTCAGCACGAAGCAGGTGTGAGAAAGTGCGGTTTGC
This sequence comes from Fusarium neocosmosporiellum, assembly GCA_006518225.1. Taxonomy (NCBI): domain Eukaryota; kingdom Fungi; phylum Ascomycota; class Sordariomycetes; order Hypocreales; family Nectriaceae; genus Fusarium; species Fusarium neocosmosporiellum. Next base: position 24,084 of record SSHR01001292.1, on the reverse strand, counting down.
CTCCTCCGCTGCAACAGTTGTTAGTATACCCAACGTTTAAAGCTATCGGAGAGGTTCATACTCTTTTGGAAGTGAAGTTCACCGTGAGGAGTACGCTTTTTCTGTTTAGACGGCGTAGCAGGTGATCCATCCTCGTGGAGAAGACTGAAGCTAGCTTGCAGGTCCTGGCCGGAACGAGTCGGGATGAATCTATGGAAGGGTAAGCAAGGAACGACGTAGATGCATTACATGGTTGACCAACCGATCACCGTTTATCCGCTGTCGCTTACGATGAGGACTGGCACCCGGCGTGCTCTCTCGCTGTGGTCGTTGGAATTCGCGTAACAAAGCATTGTCGACAGCGTCGACATCGAATGGGCTCGCACGGGTGGCGTCGCTTTTTCTTGCGTTGCTGCGAAGAGAACGATTGGATCCATTGTCGAGGGTCTGTCTGGGCTCCAAGCGACCGCGATCTGAGCGGGGAGGAGGAGTAGATGCGCGAGGAGCGGCGGCATGGCTTTTTGATTCATCCATAGCTCGCTTAGAGCGATGATGACTAGAGGCAGTAATGCCAGCGGCTCCAGGGAGTGCCGCCATGGTTGAGACGCGGCCGTGTTGCGACTCCTAGTAGCTGATTAAAGAGATCGTGGGGGAAGCGGTGGGGAGAACAGGTCGTGACGGCGCGAGAGGATAGCGGAGGATTGCCAGGCAAGCGAAGCGACGCTTGATTGATGAGGTGAATAGAAGGTGACGGCGGAGGGAGAGTCCAGGCGAGACGGTGAGGGCGCAATCCCAAGCACCGTCCAGCAGATCTCGGCTTTGTTTTTCGGAAGGCGTCTATCGCATCGTCTCGATCTCGCAAGGACCCAGCAACTGGGGGGTCGTCGGGCACGGTGCTCGGCTGAGGGCGCTCGTTTGGTCAAGTGGTTGGAGTCGACAAGAGATGAAATACGCAGCAGAGAATCCGAAGCCGCGATGAGAAGGAGAATAACCTAGAGAGGGGAAGCTGGTGGCGATGCAGGACGCGGCAGCTGGCGATGCGAGACGTGATGTGCGAGATCCAAGTAGCAGGATAGAGGTCGAGGTGGGCGGGTGCGGTACTGGGCTTTGCCGGGTTTACGCTGAGAGGAGCGCTGGGGGGTGGCGGGAAAGAGGGTCGCGGGCTCAGGTTCGTGAGGGATGTTGCTGCTGGAGGGAGGTTGACCTAGGACTCGGAAGGGCGCGCTAACAGGCGCGTGGCCAATCAGCGGTCTAAGACGCTAGGATGGGACCCCCCCTGCGCCCGGGCGGGCTCTGACAAGGAAGACCGTGGACGGCCAGGAAACGCGCGGGTCAATAACAACAACCACCACAATAATACAGGACCGTGATCCCCTGTTGTTCCATAAATCGAGTGAATGGCATTGAAAGGGAATCGAGGGGCTGGATAATTTGGTTTGCATCCAGCATTGTGTGTCAAAGTTTTCATTGTTTTGTCTATTCTAGTTGTACCTGATGCATGCACCTATCCTCTCTGCCTCCCCCAATGCTTCTCCAAACCCGTTGCAAACATGGACCGATTGACGGGCTCTCGGTTTTTCCCGCACTGAGCTCCCGTTAGACCCCTACCTGCTTGGTCGCGGTCTCTGCCTTTCTACTGCCGACCTCCATTTGGAGGTAGTTCCCGCGTCCAAGAGCTCGGTAGGTGCCGACGTAACCACGCACATGGAACAGGGCACACTGTCTGCTTACTGGGGCGGCGTCATGGTCAATGACGGCCCCCAAGAAAGGATGGCTTCAGATAGATAGATGGTGTGGACGTCTATTTATTATTCCCATAACAAATAAATACGGGCACCGGGCATAACATTTTAGTAGGTCTCAGTTGGTCTAGTGTTCTGCCAAGTGTCCCCTCCACCGATTGTTGTGTCTTTGCGCGCCATTTTGTGGCATTGCCCGCGTGCATATTTGTTGTTTTTGATGTGAGTTGTGCATCCATCCATGCAAACCTGGTATGTGGTCGTGTAAGTGCGCGTTTGTGTGTGTTTTTTTGGCAGTCCGACGTACATGACCCTAACAAATCAGCGAGTCGCCCTCTTAATCCTATTTATCTAAAGGGATTCAGTCCGGACATGACCATCGTCATCTCCTTTCCCCAAGAATTTGGTCTTGTTTCTATTCCTAACTATGTACCAGCGTCAGAGCCAGTCTCGGGCTAAGGATGCCTCCAATCCCTTTCCTGACAAGACTTACCAGCAACGCCTTATCAAACAGCAGCGGGACGTTCCGCAGCTAGCTCAGATTCTCAACCCGCAGCCGCAGCCCTGTCGTCAACACGATGTGTGTGCGTCAATGTGTGGACGTCGGTGCGTGCCTGAGCGTGCCCAAGGACAGCCGTCCTGCGTATTTGGACTGCGAGTCTGGTGTGATGATGCATTCGCCGGTGGGTAAGATGTTGGTCTGCGGGCAAGGACACGCGCGTAAGGGTAAACGTGATGCGCGGTACGTGGTGCGGCAGAAACAAAGCCTCACCCCTCCCACCCAAGCCAGGCCGTCAGACTCGATTGGTTATCCAGCTGCCAGTCATCCAGTCACTTGTTTTGGTGTCCCTTCTCTCGCTGGCCTGTCAACGCAAACTCCCTGGCGTGGAGCCTCCTGAACAGGGGCCAGCGTGTCAACAGCCAATCGGGACGAGCCGGTCATCGCGCACAGTGCCTGCTGTAATCTGCCTCCCCAGCCACACCTCCTCCCGATAGCTCTGTGCTCAGCCTGCACAGTAGCCCTCAGAATAGCACTGTCCCAAACACGAGGTCCTGGAGACGGGAATTGTGAGGGTCGCGTCAACGGGCGACGAAACGCCACTCAACGCGTCTCAGTCACGCGCGTCTTCCCCCTCACTGCCCCCTTTTTGTCTCCCCCACCTGAATTCCAGTGCATGTTTTGGCCGGGTCTTGGGCCGCAGCAGGACAAAGAAACTGGCCTGTGGCCGCTTACAAGTGGCCTCCAATCTCCCTACCAAACAGTGGCCCGGAGAACACGGCTGCAATAACAGAGGAGCAGGTCGCGATACGATGGCCTCACACACGTGTCCAATGAACTCGACCATCTATCTGCAAGCTGTGCTGCTCTGCATTGTCGAGTCCGGACGCGAGTCTGCCTTTCGCTTGATTGCTCACCCATGCATCGGACGCCCGGGATCATACCGTCATAGTCGTGAATTCATTCTTGTGCTCGTTGTTTGACGATGTCTCTAAACAAGAGCTACTTCTATCTATCTATAGTTGTAGGGTCATCCTCCCAACATCCATGCCTCGCTGTACCTTTGTTCTCTCCAGCATGTGATCAAGCCGCCCCGGAAATAGACAAAAGAAATTGCAAGGGGTTGTCTGCAAGAAAAGCAAAAGAAACGAAAAGGTTGATATCAGGTATCCCCCCATAGACAAAGAAAACCAGATAAAGATAGGGCACTGTTGGCCACAGGTGATGTCCTGCACCGCCTAATACGAGACCCTTAACTCGTTCCGTCACTTAGGCCTGTGCTTCTGCTTGCGCCAGCAACCTCTCCCGCCATCCGTTGCAGACCTCTTCGAACCCGCCGATCACTTCTCCGCATACGCCTGCGCACTCTCTCTTCTCCAGTCGCTCCCCCCAGTTACCCCTCGTAAGCCATCGCTCACCTTCCTCCCTAAGCTCTTCTTCCCTTCTCATCTCGGCAACGATCTCCTTTGCGCTCCTCAACCTTCGTGTTGCTGTTGTTGTTGTCTGCCGGGACATGTGCAGTGTGTCGGAGAGATAATTCAGGGTTTGTACCAAGTCAGAGGTGATTGAATGGAGGCCTGTCAACGAGTTGAATGCCGATGTCGAGGGTCGTGGCATCGTGTCCGAGAGTGATAAGAGCAGCGGGATCAAGTCGTCGATGGTCTCGGGGTCCGGGGGTGCGACAAGAGGTGATAATAGAGGGAATGTGAGGTTGTGGATTTGACGGGTCTGATGATTCAGGTGAGTGGTCAGCGCAGAATGTGCCGTTATCAATCTGCCGTCTCTGTTAGCTTGACCAGATTCCTCATGATCAATCGGATGGTGTTTCAAACCTTGAGGCGCTGGCCTCCACACTGGACTGAGACCCGAGATCCCGCAATGCATTTGTGACTCGCTTGAATACGTCGTCCGTCGGGCCACCGTAGTTCTCTGTCCCCCGGCGAGCCAGCGACTCTACAGCGTCCATCTTGGCTACCAATCCAGGCGGCATGCCAGGAGAGTCCAAATCAGACTCGGACCCGTACTGACTGCCATCGTAATTGCTCGATTGTCGTTGGTGTTTCCGGCGTGGAGAGAGAATCGTCAGGTTCGCAGCTTTTGATCTGTCGCCGTTCTGCTTTGTCGGACTACTGGCGCCCACCTTCTCCTCTTCCCCCTCGGTCGAATGCCCATGCTGAAGCTCATCTCTTTCTGGGCCTAGCATATCACTATCGCCATCTCCATCGATGTAGTCACCCTCGTCGCCTGAGTCCGAGAAGGCGTCCGCCAGTTCGTCCGCCAGATTGCCCATGCCATTCCCGTTCAGCTCCAGAGCATCTTGTTGATTAAAGCTGTTGCGGAATGGATCCTGTGCTGACGATTTGGAGAGCCGCCGAGCTTGTGGGGAGCCCGAGAAGCTATCGAAAGCGGACGAGTTCCGAGAGTGCCTAGGCGTATGCGGTGAGGATGGCATTTTCGTATGTCGGAGCCGGGAAATGCGGATATTGCTTCCCTGGACCTGGATGGTCTAACCTCGCAAGCCTGTAACTGCGATCGTCGTACTGCTGAATACGAGAGATGCGGTCTGGAAGGCGGATAGAGGCGGACGGTGTTCGCAATGACTTTTCGGGATCGAGTCGACGAGGTTCGTTCGCAGCGTTCGTTTGTGTGTCTGTGCCGCGGGGTGGATGGTCTCCTTTCGAAATGGGGGGTGTCGAGGAAGGGAGAGTCGGCGTTGCTCGAAATGATATTGGCTTGGGCGACCAGGGACCCTTTATTAGGTACTAACTATTGATGGCACCAAAATGGCGGCCAACAGTACACAAAGGACGGGGGAGCGAAAAGACCGGGCTTCCAGGAGATTAAAAAGTACCCGATCTCCCCAGTCTGGGAGTCAAGTCAGAAGGAACTTGTATGTGTCGACACGTGGAAAGATCATAAGAAGGGTGATATGATATGCCCCTTCATGCCATTGTCACAATGACTGAGGCGCTCAACGTTGTCGTGGCGGCGTGATGCTGGCAAGCGAAAACGGGTGGTGGGTCCCTTAGCGTTAACATACATGACGAAAAGGTACATTAACCGTGTGAACTAGAGGCGCAGGGACTTGAAACCCAGGTATCAGCCTGGGCTAGGTTGCCATGAGCCTGTTCCCTGGATGCCCCTGCCCATTGTGGCTGCAATGCGAACTCCGGCCGCACCGCCACATGACACAAAATAGCTCCCTAGCACTTTCGCGGGGCAGCTTTTCTTCCCACTATCATCTTACAGAAACGCAACGGTTCCACGAAGGCACGAGGTTCAGCTTCCCACAGCCGATACGTTCCCGAGGCACGGGCTGTCCCTATACCGATACCATACTCAGTTGCTTCGGAACTCCTCACATGTCAAAATGGCTACGTTTCGCCGATTCCGACCCGACGATGTGAACAAGTTCTCAAAGTGCAACCTCGATCCGCTCACCGAAACATACGAGCTTAACTTCTATCTTCAATATCATGCAAAATGGCCGTCACTCTTCCAGGTTTGCGAGGACATTGATGGGAATATTGTTGGATACAGTGGGATTGCTCTTGGGCGTCTTGGATCGCTAGCTCGATGCTAACCTTGGTTTCCAGTCATGGGAAAAGTTGAATCTTCGCCAGATGCCTACAAATTCTCCGAGCATTACCTACCGTGGCACGCCCACATAACGGCCCTCACTGTTGCCCCAGAGGCGCGAAGATCTGGCATTGCCAAGATCTTGACGGACCAGTTGGAAGTTGCGGCTGATGCAGAAAACGCCTGGTTCGTGGATCTGTTCGTCCGGAGAAGCAATGAGCGCGCCATCAAGCTTTACAAAAGTCTGGGCTACAGTGTTTTCCGCGTGGTCAGAGACTATTATGGTGACCATGCGACTGACCCTACCCAGTCAAGCGAGGATGCCTTCGACATGCGCAAGCCGATGAAGCGAGACAAGGATCATCAGCACATTCGGGATGACGGAGAGAGCCATGTGGTTGATCCCGAGGATGTGTGGTAAGCGCAATCCGATACACGATATTCCGTTCCCGATATTCCAATCAGGCTCGATATGCCATTCTCCTGCCCACGACGCCAGCCTTTTCCCAGGACTATTGTGAAAGTGTCGGGACCTAGCTTTCATCAAGGCCGTTCAGAGCCAGGCTCCGTCTACTTCATACACACTCCCGCTCACAAACGTGCTCTCCGGGCCAAGGAGGAAAGCTATAACATTGGCGCATTCTTCCGAGGTTCCTTGGCGCTGGAAAGCGCTCGGCTCGTCGAACGCAGCATCATCTGGTCGACTGTGGATGTCCCAGGCCTTCTTCATCAATGGTGTATAGATAGCACCTGGGGCGACAGCGTTGATGCGCACTTCCCTGTGGCCATTCTCCTTCGCAGCCGCTCTTGTCAGCCCAATCACGCCGTGCTTGCTGGCATCGTAGGCGCCATGCTTTGCGAATCCTGTTCACTTTAGGTCAGAAGATAGACAGATATTTCTTGACAGCTGGTAGGGCGTACCCTTGGTACCGTGGATAGATGAGACATTGACAATGGATCCTCCGTCCACTATCCTGCGCAGCTGCGCTCGCAGGCAATACATTGTTCCAGTCAGATTTATGTTGATGATCTTGTGCCACTCGTCATCCTCAAGGTCAGCTACAGGTCGCACGCCGTGATGCTTGCCAATGACACCAGCCACATTGGCTGCGCCGTCAAGTCTCCCATACTTTTGGAGTGTGTCGTCTAGCCAGTCCTCGACCTCGGCCCGCTGAGATATATCAACTCGGGTAGCTGAGAAGGGGGTCCCTTGCTTTCGGAAGTACGAAGCTGCGCTCTCTCGGGCATCGGGGTCAATGTCGGCGATGCTCACAGTGGCACCTCGTTGCGCGAGGATCTTGGCCGTTGCGAGACCAATGCCACTAGCTCCGCCAGTGATTGCGTAGACCTTCCCTATGAGCGACATGGAGTACGGTGCCGTTGAGAATTGTGGTGTGCTTGTTGTGAAATACGCTCGTTTGTAGTCAAAGTGGGAGGCGAGAAGTGCGGGATGGCTTCGCTCTATTCGGTCTTATATGCGGCCGGGGGTTCGTGGGTCGGGCCCTTGGTACCCGAGCTGCCACCCCCGCAGGAATAAATGAGGGTTGATTGGGGGATAGACGATGGATAATATGGACGCGTTGCCGGTCTCCGTCGCACACGGCACATGGTAGTTCTCATCGGTGATATTGAGGGAAACGGTTGGTCTGCCCCTAGCTCGTGGCTAGCTGGATGACGGGTCCTTGTCTAACCAGGAGGTACCCAAACCCATATGCTGCAGTACTTGACGACAATGGTTAACTATTTAGTATATCATATATATTCGTGAGGCAATTCACAACCCCTTATTACTGTGCCGTTTCCCTTAAAGTCCAGGTAGTTCATTTTAGGCTAATCATTGTGCTTCTCTAGAGTAGGTAGGCATAACGAGCTTTATAGATGCCGACACAAGCACGACCTGGTTGAATTGACATCGGTCTCTCTTCTCGTGTGTATGTTGCCACTGTCATGAGATTACATCTGTATTCGTCCCCTTTGCGGGTCTTGCCGGCCTAAAGGTGAGTGCGTTGATGGATAGAATGTCATTTGTGCATCTTCAGAGTGTATTCGATACCACAGGCTCTGGCGGGCCAACAACAGCGTTAAGGAATGGGAGACAAGCCCGCCCATGCGCAAACCAATATCCCTACCAAATGAAGGAAGATTTCATCGGCAACAGGTTGAAGGTATGAGTTGAACCAAAGCTAAATGATACAGAACTTCAGGCAGTTACCAACCAGTAAATTTAGTAGCATGGAAGCTCGTAACGGTGATACAGAGTGGCACAGTCACCTTGGCACTAGCCACTGCACTGACGGTTGGCTGGCCCTAGCACCTGTGTTGACTGGAGACAACATGCGGGTTAGTCCTGAGCATGCCCTGCGGAGCTGGTACCTACAGTGCAGTGAAGCCCCCACATATCTTCAGGTACCGTGACAGAGTCGCCTCGCTGACGGCACCAACGAAATAATTCGCCAGTTGTCTGTCTGCCTGTTTCCCCAGGCGGCCGTCATCATCCAACCCTTCATCCTCCTCCCCCATGCCCCGACTCGAGCCTTCTCTTCGCCATCCGTCATCACCTGGCCCTTAACTGTGTGCCTTTCAGGTTTTATTTGTTCTCATCCACGCGCCCGCTCATTTAGAAAGCAACCGGCGAGCTTCTTTGTTATTGCGCGCTCACGCCCTTTAATCTTAGGCTTGCTGCACCTTCCCGAGCCATTCCTTTTCCCCTTCTCCCCAGCGCCGACTTTTTTTTTCTCCCTTCTTCCTTCAACCTCACTCCCACCACACGGCTTGCGATTGAGCTATTGTCAGCCACCGCACCTAACCCATATTCGGCTCGATCTTCTACCTGGCTCATCTTCAAGAACATCTGTCGAGATGGCTACCACCGCTATGGACTACGAGGCTGCTAATGGCGATCGATACGAAGGTTCGTTGCCGTCCATGCGGCGCGTTGCGGCGACGCGTCCGCACGCAACCGTCGCTAGCCCATCCTGCATCACCACCACTCATCGCCCATCATTTCGATTCTTCCTTGTCTCTCATCGACCAACCAGCTTCGCCATGACTCACAAGTAACTGACCCGAGATTCAGATGAGGCACCTCGCTACGAGCGCGACAACCGAAGCGCTTCGCCCCGTCCCCGTGACGACAACGAGGGAAGCCGCCGTCGCTCTGCATCGCCCGGCGGCCACGGCGACAGGTTAGTTCCCGCGCTCTCTTTGATCGACATGCCGACGCCTGCTCACAGTTATTTTCGCAGCAACATGAAGGATGTTTCCGCTCCTCGAGACGATGATGATGGTGCTGTAAACCCTGGCTCTAACCTCTTCGTCACCGGCATCCACCCCAAGCTCACCGAGGCCGAGGTCTCCAAGATGTTTGAGAAGTACGGTGATGTCGAGAAGTGCCAGATCATGCGCGACCCTCACACCAAGGAATCCCGTGGTTTTGGATTCGTCAAGATGGTCACCTCCGAGCAGGCCGAGGCTGCTAAGGAAGGTCTTCAGGGTGAGCAGATCGAGGGCCGAACATTGAGCATCGAGAAGGCCCGCCGAGCTCGTCCTCGCACCCCGACTCCCGGCAAGTACTTTGGACCACCCAAGCGAGGTTTGTAACACTCCATGACTCCCCCTCGTTGCATTCTATTGACTCGACACCAGAGCCCCGTCCCCGATACGACGACCGCCGACGTGGTGGCTACAGCGGCGGCGGCGGCGGCTACGGTCGCGATGACCAGTACCGCTACCGTGGTTACGAGCGCAACTACGAGCGACGATACGAAGACCGTAGCGGCAACTATGGCGGCCGCGACTACGACCGTGGCTACCGTGAAGAGCGACGCTACGATGACCGTGCTGGTGGCTATGGCGGCCGTGACTACGAACGCGGCTATGACCGCCGCGAGCGCGATGATGGCTATGGCCGGGACCGATATGGCGGCCGTGAGGATCGGGACCGCTATGGCCCCCGTGGAGCTCCTGGCGGCTCCTCGGGCGGTTACGAACGTGAGCGATACGACCGCCAAGGCGACCGCGATGCCCCACGAACTCGAGACCCAGCTGCCAGTGCTGGAGCTGCCGGATACAGCGAGTCTGCCTCTCGCTCCGAGACGCGCGACGCCTACGGAGGTTCGGGCTACTACTGAGTGCTGCGTTCTATGTACCCGCTAATCTTGCCAGGTGCCCCCGACCGCAACATCCAGTGATCGCATCACCGGCCGTTACTATTACGTGACTGACCGATCAGTCGTTGGAGTCACGACTCCTCTCCTTACCTCTCCTAACCTCCCTGTTTTGCTTGTGCGCTTTCTTCTGCTTCACTGTTTTTCGTTTTTCTTTTCCTTCCATGGACGACAGCAGATCTAAAATCAAGCTCTGCTTACACAGGAGTTTCGTGTGATTGCGACAGTTAAGGGATTGGAATCAAAAATGGGTACTCGGCCTGCGTCACTTGAGTTTCTTGTTGCTGGTCATTGCGGCGACGAGGTCACAGAAGGACCACATTTGGCAGCTTCCGGATCATTGCAAAATCAAACACTTCATCAGTCATCCATCGCGTCTATCGACGACTACTTGTTAGTATTGGCAGCACAGCATCAACCAGATGTCGACGTCGGCCTCATCGGTGAATCCCGTGGATCTATAAACACAACATACATCGAATGCGGTTTCCGTTACTCGCAGCCCCCTGTGCTGTCTTCAAAACACAGAAGAATGGGCTCTGCGAGTTGTCGCGACGGCGCAACTCCGAGCGGGTTCTGGCTCTGGATGTTGCCCTACTCGCCTTGACTGACATCCTCTTTTTGTCTCAGACATACCCGTAAATATGTCGCCCATCGCCAATCAATTACCTATCGCTGTAATCAACTTGACGCCATGCAACCTTTAAAACTTTGAACAACGCCATAGCTGGAGTCATTCGTCGGTGAGGGTAAAATTCGAAAGGGGCGAGTTCGTTATTGTTATGCTCGTGGGCTTCTCAACAACTTTACGTCACCGAGGCCCGCTGAAGCATTCCTGCGCTGGATCTTGACATATACTGGACCCCTTGAAGCATCTGGCCGAGATGCAGCTGGAAACATGTCAATTGGTAAGGTCTGCAGGCCGAGGACTTTACTGACTTTAGTGGCAGGGAGAATCCCTTGACAGCGAAGCCGAAACAGTGCGGCCCCTCTACCATTCACTGCATGTGGCGAACTTGGACATGGCGATTACCTGGCTGGTTCGTTGGGCGTTTCTTCATCCTCATCGCTCAGAGGAAGTCGTGGTAGGCTTTGCTTCCTGAATTAGGCGGCGTCATGTACTTCCGACTGCTTGTTGTCTTGAGTGTTTGGTTGCAGTAGCTGTAAATCTGCACGGTGAATTGCTGCATTAAGTGATGTAATTAGACGCTGAGATCCTTTGCCTAATAGTAGTTCCAAATCAACATAATCTTTATCAAATGCGATTGCGCCGCGTGAGTCTTATGGGGGTCAGGCTTGACCCTTCCTTGTATCTCTCATTCTCCGATCGAAGTAGGAGGCAACCTCGCGAGGTGCTCTTGGCTTGCCAATAACGTCGATGCAATGTTGTTGATTTGAGCTACTACCATGGAGATGTGCATTAGTTTGCTTGATCGTCTTCATGTGTCCCTGTATTTAATAGGCCTGGCCAACTGTTATCATTCTAAGCTTGAACTGGCTTCAACATAAGGCCAGACCTTTGAAGAACCGCACTATGTATTAATGTCAACGCAAGTTGAAGAACAGGCAGCGACAACTGCTTTCGACGTAAAATCATCGTCTAGCACATTTTATTACGTTAGTACTCGTAGATCATTACATCTGCCATGAAGGCAACTCCTTTTCTTCCACAGTTACTTATTGAAGCTTCGAGAGCTGGTTCTACCACGAGCTTCGACCGCCTTCAAGTTCTTGTCCACTCGAATCGCCCCCTTATCATGCTCATCGCCAGAAGAGCATGTGTGACACGCTGTCTGGTTATTGCTGGCTACTCCCAGATCGAGTTGGATTGGCTCCAAGAAGCCACCCAACACCAGAAACGAGGGTGCCTGTGGCAGCTTCCCTCAGCTGGTCCCGCTTTCTCACACGGTTATGATCGTGGCCTTCCGTATCTGACGTCTCATGCTCCGGTGCTGTCTTGTCTGAAGTGAAGGAGCTCTGTAGGGAGCCCTGCAAACTGGACAATGACGTAAAATTTCTCTGAGCAACTCGGGCCGTAGCCCTCGAGAGATCAAAGAGTGACATGGGTGCTTCTTCAGCTTGACGAGCGGTCGCACTGGCGGTGATGTTGCGGGGCGGATAGGCCTTGTCTGGGTCTGGGGTCTGAAATGCCCCTGGGAGGCCGGATAGATCGCCGGCAGCATTCCACGCGTCCTCCTTGGCAGCCTCTTCTTTGATGGCCGCGTCCAGCTGCTCTTCACAGCGACGGAAGGTTTTCAGTACTTCTTGAAGCTGAGGGGGAGGCGCAATACGTAGAGCAGTGGCCAGGCATTCAATGCGCTGCTCAAGATGGCGGATCTCCGGGTTCCCGCTCGCCGTTCCAAGATGAGTTGGTTTCTGTGACCTTTCGGTTCGAACATATTTTCCAGCATCTAGTGCTGCCTTCCATGACCATTCGTCGCTGAAAATGGAAGATCGAGATTCGCTCTCGCTACCATGTGTGACTCCAAGACGACTGACCACATACGAGTATGCCGTTTCGAAGTCGTCCTCATGTAGAGCGGCTTCTATGCACATGGCAACAATGCGCTTTTCGACCATTGATCGAACCAGATCCTGGTCATCGGGTGTTGGTGACTGCTTCCCTCGAATAGTGTATGTAGGCAAACCGGCATTGACCATGTTGTTGCCAAGCTCGACAAACTCTTGTAGCCGAGTATATGCTTTAGGGTTCTGCTCTAGAACCTTTCCAATGATGGAGACTGGATCAGAGTGCACCCTGAGCACAACTGGACTGAAGGGTTCGCCTTGTTTAAGCACAAGTCGGTAATCGCTAAGGGCATGTGTAGCCCTGAGCAATGCCTCGATCCGCTGTCTCGCTGGATGAGTCTTGCCTATCGTATTAGGAAACGCGCTGATGCTGTTTCTGCTGTTAGCACCCTCCTGCTGTGGTGTTCTGTACGACTCACATCTCATTGCACTTCTTCAACCCTCCTCTTGTCCGATTAGGATTGGACGCGTTGTCAAAAGCCCCAAGGGCAGAGTTCTGCACGGTGTTGAGTAGGACAGATGCTGAAAGAGGCTGATTTGCCGCTGCTTCGTAGAGAGAGTTTGCAAGGGAATATCCTATAAAGCGTCAGAGAATGACCCTGTTAACAGGCGGTAGTTGATGCAACTTACGCCCGCTTGATAGCAAGGCTTTTAGAAGCTCCGTCTCGATAAACTCTACAGGGACATGTCCAAAGATGCCCCGGATAGAACCATTTGCTACAGGGCCAGGTTCATTCCCCCAACTGTGTAGCCAGAGGACTTCCTGCCGTGCTCTGATCCAAAAGTCATCGTCATTCTTGGGCGCACGGGCAGAGAGTGTTCGTATCAATCGCCCAAGTTCGGACTTTTGGTCTTGAACGTCTTGGATGAATGCGAGATCTCCGGCTTTTCGGACCGTGCAGGGAACGCCGGACCGTGTTAGGAGGAAAGCGCTTTGGATTAGGACAGTAAGGAGGTCAATCGACTCTTCCTTGGGTGTTGTCAAAGGGTTTGAGGACTGCAATAGATCGTTCCGCAAGTGTGCCGAAGCCTTTGCTCCATCGAAAGCGCTGGCATCAAAAGGTTGCACAGGCGCAAGGGCTGCTACCGTCGATTGGAGGTTGCCCTCAGGCTCCTCATCCAGGAGAGTTTTAATCTTGCTGCACATTTTGTATGCCCCCTCTAGCGCATCAACCTCAGAGTCGGGAATAAGGTAGGCTGAAGCCAACACAGCTTTGGCATATGTGCGGTCAAGGTACTGTTGCTGATTCTCTTGAAGCCAAGCACTGGTTTCTTCTCCTAGGTCGGTATCTGACGGGCCATCCCACGACTCGATCGCTCTCAGCGCTATTCTCCACGAGCCTGAAGCCTGCGATATGAGCCACTCGAGAGTTTGCTCCCAGCCGGGGCAGGACAATTCTAATGCTGCGCCAGAATCGCTGGATGTGTCCTCGTTGAAGAGATCCCGCTTCCACCTAGTGTCGTTGTAGAGCCATGGCCCGATCAAGCCCCTCAAATCGCGACCAGTAAGGCCATACTCATCATCCGCGGCGCCAGCCTCAGCAAGCAGGTACTCGACAGCGGTCCTATCTGGAAGATTTTCAAACTCTAGAAGCGAAAATCTTGCCTGTTTTTGGGGGTAGTATAGATGGTTTCTCCTCAGTAGCGGCAGAACCGTTGATATCATCCATGTGCGTATCGATGGAGCATGGTCGAGGAACGGTACGAGCAGATCTGGGACCAGAGAGAGCATGCCCGCCTCTTCGTCCATCCTGTAGCCCCTTGAGAACAGGAAGGAGACCAAGGGATCGACATCGGTATCATGGAGTACATCATGGCCTTTTAGCGGCAAAAGATGAAGTTTCTTAATCTTTCTCGAAGCTTGCTCGTCCGAGAGGGTATCGACAGGAGAAGTGTCAAGTTGGTTGTCGGGTGTGGTTTGCGACAGAGGCTCGGCCGAGGTTATGGCATACACAAAAGGTGCATAAATCGAGGGACTGAGTGTTTCGGGAAGGTACGTGAGAAGAATTCGAAGTATGAGTTCTTGGCGTAGAATAGTGGCATGTTGGGTAGTGAGGGAGGATAGGCTTTCAAGGTCGGAGATGGTCGCGAAATGCACCGCCAGGAGGACCACCTTTGCGGGAGAGAGGGGGAGACCAGCCATGGCGAGAATCGAAGCGCGCTACTTGGTCAAGCCTGAGAAGTCCCTAATGACGTCGGGTATGTTAGATTCGCAAGGCGTTGCGGCGTGCTAGCAAAAGAAGCACTCGTTCGCATTGAATCCGACGTCGTCATATGGTTGGCGACAACTAACAAAGTGGCAGGTGCAATGATAAGATAGAGACGTGATGGGAGCAGGTAGCTCCAGCCACACATTGCTTCCAAGCTGCCCCTGGTTTTGTGTCTTAATGCGCCACGGATGGCTGAGGTATTTCTGGGGTGGTTGCGCTAGCAGTCATGACCAATATCTTGGGGGGCATCTCATACGACGAGAAGTACCTCCAGTTATCTCCCGAGCCCACCCACTCATCCAATCGCCGCACAGCGATTTGCTACACTCGTCGGGTGAACTCATGTGCCGGAACACTTGACGACTGACACTTCAACGTCGGACGGACGCGAATTAACGACAGCACATCGCCCGACCCGTAACAAGCCTCGATACATACTCAATTGGCTCAAGATGGCGTCGGGATATGGTCTGAACGGCGGTGAGTTCAACATGGCGACACCAGTATCCAATTTCGAACGGGCTCGAGCTGACAATTGCACCTCGGTCTCTAGGCGTCGGCCGCTGCTTTCCCTTCTGGCAGGAGGTTATGGGCTGCTACGTCGTCAACACCTCGGCCACTGACGATTCGGGCAAGAAGAAGTGCGGTCTGGTCCTCGAGGACTACTACGAGTGCCTTCACCACAAGAAGGAGGTGAGTTCGGGGTCGAGAGAAGCCGGTGCATTCGGCATCCCGGGACAGAAGATTGACGATGATGCACAGCACGCCCGCGCCCTGGCAATCCAGGCCGCCTACGCCAAAACCGAGTCTTCGACCGCACGAGACGACGCGCCGAGCGTTAAGCAAATACGGAACTTGGGACTCATCGATAAGGAAGACGACACGAAGAAGGTGTTGGGGCAGAGCTAGACGGTGGAATGAGGCAGATTCGATAAACGCATACAGGAGCCACTGATATTTTCAGTGTGTGACCTGCGTCGTCTGTATATGATGATGGAATAAATCTTGGTTCAATTCACCTGGTCCAGCCCGATTTGTCCTAGAACCGACGACCGACGACTTGAAATTATCACGAGTGCTGAGAGCAATACTTGTTGGGATCTGAGACGTCACGCTCTTTCGCTACCTACCCAATGATGCTCCCCAGCCCAAACATCGTCCGGTCGAAAACTCAATAGGAACCTTTCTTGGACGGCGAGGAATTTCGAGATGGGGCCATTCAAAGTTCCAGGGTCGGCATCCTATGATCCAGAAAGTGCTATGCTAATATACATGAAAGCTGTCGTAGGCGGCAGAATGCCTTCCACAAAGCCATATAAATTATTGACTGGTCCGCAGCAATATGGCAATACCGAAACAAGTTGTTTCCTGAGGAAAGTGCGACACAACTCATTCCATTCGAGTTCTGTTGGCGGAGTGCGCAATGCGTGGGCAGGAAGTGGTGTATCTACGGCTGGTGGCAGCTGGCCGGCAGTTCCTCCTCCAAGACTGCTCGACTTTCTACCTCCAAGCCCTGCCACGTTTTCC
Organism: Fusarium neocosmosporiellum; assembly: GCA_006518225.1. Taxonomy (NCBI): domain Eukaryota; kingdom Fungi; phylum Ascomycota; class Sordariomycetes; order Hypocreales; family Nectriaceae; genus Fusarium; species Fusarium neocosmosporiellum. Next base: position 7,856 of record SSHR01001292.1, on the reverse strand, counting down.
AGTCATCACACCCTCCTTTTCTCAGTTCGCCTGGCATGCTAACGAGCTCCTCAAGTCATCTTTGATCAACTTGTATAGCCTCGATTTGCCGTTGGTCCCCGTTTGCGGGTTGATTCGGTTGATCAGGCTCGTCACAATGCCCTGCTTTCGAGGTGTCGACATTTCCATCATCGCCCAACCCGGTTCCAAAAAGCTCCCGGAGTTTCCTCACTCAGATGCTTCTTCAGTTCGTATCTTGTCGCCTGTTGATCGCTCGTCCAACCCGACCAGCGCTGGCCCCGTCTCCCCTGGCGCAGACTCGCCGCATATCCAGAAAGCCAGCCCCCGAGTCTCTGTTTATGTCCCATCCGTTCCAGGCAGGTCGCTACTTGAGCTCTTATTTGACAGGGGATCTCTAACACCAGTTGTAGGCGCTCAATTCGGAATCCATTACTCCCTCAGCAAGATACCCGAACCGCCATGCTACCTGTACTTCAAGATTTTCATGAACGGCCGAAACGTCACCAACTGTGGAGTAAATCCTGCTGTCCAGGCCTCGGGCTCCATCACACGCTCGCTATGTGAGCCCAGCGACCGATGGCACTACAAGGAAAATGGGGTAGTGCACAAAAGAGAGGGCATTGAAGCACGTTGCTTCTACTTCCTTCCGACTTCGAGCAGGACCTCTGTGGCAGACGACGGCGGTCTCGTCGAAGTTCAGGCCTTTCGAGCCAAGGGCCGCAAAAGGAGGTCACCCATACTGGGAAAACACCGCAATCAGGATACCTATGGCATAGCGTTTGTCTTCATATGGTCCTTCTCCGACTTTGCGAACTAACGTCATGGCAGAACGCCGTCAGGGGGGCTTGTAGAGTCCCCCGAAACCGCCTGCTACTACGACTGGATTCTGATCGACCCCAAGGAGTTCCCATTCGTCTCGTTCCACTTTCACTATCGCTCTTGGTCCAACCTTTGCTTGTTGAATCTGGCCCCAGCTTTCACAGAACTGGGCGAGTTCCCTCTCTTGATGCAGGGGAGCCCACGTGGAGCCACACCAGGTGTCTCGACCCGCGACCATGAAACAAAAGATCACGAGTCGACCAGATCCGAAGATATCCATGACCAACATGCGAACACCGATAGCGATGAGGATTTGGCCGATGTTCTATCAAGATTGGCGCTACCACTAAAACCACCAAGTCGTCTCCTCTCTGGCGAGGAGATTCCTAAGTTGGCACCACCAGGGGGTTCTGCTCGCCCTCTTCCAGAAATCCCTACCAAAAAGCCAACGCTGAAGAAATCTTTCGAATCATGTACACCTTCAATTACGCCCTCTCTTCTACCATACATTGAGGAAGAGCCAAGCGAGGTAGAGGAGGAGGTCGAGATTGGCATAGCAAAGTCGATACCCGTACGATCCGAGTCTCTTCGCGGCAACAAGCCTCGACCGCTCAAGTTAGCTGGGTTTGGAAGCCGCCCAGAGCCATTGTTACTGCCTAAAGAAAGAATGCAGCCTACTCTTCGCAAGTCGTCGGGTTTTCCAATCAAGACTCCTGGTCTAGATCAAGGCCAGGCATCACGAGAGTCCACAAACGGCAGAAACTATCAAGGGTGTCAAGCTCAAAGTGAACTGGCATCCGAGATCGTATCCATAGTCACGGAGACAGAGCAATCTTTCAAAACTGAATGGACTCTGAGCGAAAGCGAATGGATGAAAAGGGGTTGATTATATGGCAGAGGTATGTAGGAGGTGTCGCGCTTCGTTCCGTGAGCCAAACGAACTACTAGGAGGCGAGCAGCAGGGAGTCCGTGGGATTCCTTGGCAAGAATTGCGGTTATGATGCACATTTGTATGAGCAAAAGATGTATGATGGTCTTGAGATTTAGATGCGGTGCTTTAATTTCAAGCAAGCGCTCAAGTTAAAAACCACATGATGGTAATAAATTGTCACGATTCGCACTACCTAGCTTTCAGAGTAGTTGTTGATTCCTCGTTGTTTACCTGATATACCGATTGCCACTGGCAGCAGCCGGCAACAGCTGGCAGCAACTGCTACCTACTTCCTGCCCCGTATCTCCTTAGAGTGACACCTTCCCTCTCATTGATTTGCACAAACCTTCAGTCACCTGTCGAACCCTAGCAAACAGTGAATGCCGACATCACAAAACCATTGACATGGCCGATTCTGGCTTGCTGCGGTTCCTTGGGGCCAACAAATCTCGCGCCCACGGACTCTCGTCACCTCGGTCCGAACCTGCTCTCAAAGATCTTGTCGATATGAGTCAAAGAGGCACCGACGTGCAATGCTCTCCCGAGAGGCCGAGCATAGCACGCATGGCGAGTTGGCAGGGTTTGGCCAGCGCCGAGCAGGAAACACCGAGTGCTTCTGTTTCCGAGCCCCCAGTCGTCGTCGAGGCAGACGAGGTGGACAAGTTATTCATCAACGCAAATCAGCAGGTCTGGCACAATCCATCTATGGATCAAATAGCAGGAGCTTTACGTGCTGCATTGATGACGAACCCTGCAAACCAGCCACTCTCTGCTGAGTACCGACCGCACATCTTGTACCTGCTGGAAGGGTACAGCAACATCCACCACAAGATCGCCAAACTCGAGAGAGACTTGGAGAATACGAAGGATGTACTTGAGAAGCAAGCCCAGCGACACGACACCATTGAGGAGCACTGGATGGTTCAAGAGGCAAGATACAAGGCAGAAGTCAAGCGTCTTGAGCTGGTCATTCACGAAGTGTCAGGCCAAGGCCTACAGGCTGTAGCACTGGCCAGAGCCGGCAGCCTCATAAGAACCAAGCCAAGAGCTCTATCCCAGGAGGGAGCAACGCCAGGAGGAGATGCAGCGGATGACCATTATCCAGGCAGCAGTAAGTGTTCACGAAGACAACATGTCATGTGCAAACCACTTACAATATCAGCTCCTGGGGGCTTGCAGCACAGAAGTTCAGACGAAGTATCACACAATGGATTACGAAGCCGACCCGGCACGATCCGTAAGTATCTATTATCGGCACCCAGTTGGTTGTACAAGTCAATTAACGTGTCACAAACAGTAGCACGAAAGCAAACCATAGACATCAGCAACGAGGTCAGGCTGAGCAGGCGTTTCCGACGACTGGATAAAATCGCCCTGAAGAAGCGTGCTGAGGGAACTTGCCGAGTAGACGAAGAGGGTGCCAATCACGGAGAGACCTACGACGAGCAAGGCCGAGCTGAACAGCCTTTCCGGAGAGAGCCCGGCTCTCCATCACGTACGAGCTCGTCTGGTGTTGGTGATGAACCGCCACAGGAAGGCAAAGCAAAGAAGAAGCGGCATTTCGCCGAAAGAAGAGCATCACATGGTGCCGGTATTGACGGCCAGCCTAAGGCCGCAACGCAGACGTCGCAGGACGACAAGGCTGCAGCGCATGAGCCTAGGAATGATGACCAGCGGGCGCGTGGTCATCGTCGCCAGTTCTCGTTTGTACCTGGAGACGATGGGGCGGCAGTGAGGCTGGCAGGGACAATGGCGTCACGAAACACCACAGTGGCTCAGGAAAACCCCGAACAGGCAGCAGCGTTGAATGAACAACCGAGGCCACCCCTCTCGACAAAACCGGAGGTCGAGATCGGCCGAGTGGATAAGGGCGGTAGAGGTCCTACGGCCGGTCACTGATGATGCCACCAGAGCCGCGGAGCTTGGAGGGCCCAGCGAGCAGGTCTAGTGCCGTTCTCAAACCGGACCTGGAGCAATTCGACTCCGTAGAGCGGAATAGTTGGCCATCAGGCGAGAAATCCGGATAGCAAGGCTGGGACGAGCATTCTTGGCAGCCAGTGAGTGATGGGTATGCGGCCATGCCGAGCGACAACAGAGTTTCTCACAGTGGTCAACGGTGAAAGTTTGTTCGAGGGGTGAGGCCGAGGAGGACCCATCTAGTCACAGGAGGGGTGCCCGAGAGGTGTTGCGGCGATGAACGATGGCAGCGTGAATCCTCATGTTCCTGACAGTGGACGGCACGGGTATCCGCAATGAGGAGTCCGGGGCAGGCAGGTTTGGCAAGACCGAGGGGCGTCGGGTTGACGAGCTCGACGGAAGAAGCAAGGCGTGTGGTGGCGAACGTGACACGGACACAGTGGGTGAGACGGGATCTAGCCGTACAAGACAAAGTCAGGTTGTTCGTTGAGCAAAACGCGGAGGAGATAGGCTAGACAAGCCCGGACCTGCCTGTCATGAAGCACAAGACGCCGGTGCCGAACCTTAGATGAGGCTCAGTGTGCTGACAACCGTCAGCATTAAGGTTAAACTTGGAGCGGCTCTAGGGTGGCGCACAGTAGACTCGTGGACAGGAATGCTGTTGGCGTTGGTTTTCCACCTGTGCTGAATTGAGCGTTGGTGAATCGGCAGCGGGAAGGGAGGAATGTGACAGCCACTATTCAAGGAACCCACCGGTAGGACGGGAAGATTGAGCGAGCTTGTCCCCTTGGCTGAAGGATGGCGGGAACAGCTAGGCTAGGGCAGCTCGTCTGCTGGCAGAGCTCGGTAGGGTCTGGAGTCGTGCGCGAGACGGATCGTGGAGAGGTAAGTGGAATCCATGATTCGTGCACATTGTGCTCTCACTCACCTGTCCCTACCCCTCATCTGATCAGCCAAAGTAACATTCCCTTGCTTTCGGTATTTCTCCTGTTGTGAGTTTTGAGGATGATCGGAACCTTGTCGGCGTCTTTCACCCGAGTTTGCCGAGTCCGCACGTTGATGGAGGCAGCAGTTTCGACGCTCAACAACGGGCAAAGTTGGCGGTTGATGCGTTGCTCAATGAGCCAACATGCAAGTGTGTTTGAACACGGATGGGGATGGCTAGCAGCGATCGAGCCCCAACGTCTGTCGAGTGGAGGTTCAGCTCGGAGGGGGGTGTGAGCTAGTTTTGTCCAATCAAGGCGTTGAGTACCTTGACAGCCCCAGGCATCTCGAACGGGGTGATGACTAACTAGCGCCTTGAGCTGGCAGCGGATCGCGCGGCCCCCTCCCCTTCCCTTCCCGACCCCCCGAACAACGATAAGCGAGAGCGCTGAACCCAGATCCCCGGGTCTTGCACCTCCTGTCCGACGGGAGCCATCCATATTCGTCTCGAGAGGCTCGCTCCCGTCCCTCTGTGTTTTGCTTCCCCCCATCGTACCCCTTCCTGTCTTTGGTTAGGGCAATCGAAATGGAGGAGCCATCGCTTCAACCGCCGAGCAACCTGTGTAGGTTTGCCATGATTTGACTTTTCCCTTCCTTTCTGTTTGTCGGCGATAATTAATTGAGGCGCCTTGCTCGGCAAGGTTGTCGGGTTTGGCTGTTGGGGCTGGATGCGATCCACGTTGCTGGGGATCAGACAGTCCCGGCAACAGGTGCAGACGGTTTTGTGGGAACGACGGCGGACGCGACAACGGGAATGGGGATGAGAATGAGGGACCAAAGGGAGGCGGAATGCGTGCGCCGCACGTGTTGCCTCTTGTCGCGGGTCTAGACAGACGCCTCAGGGCCCGGAAGCATACAAGTATTTGTCATTGATTGATTTTGAGGTGAGGCATGGAGATGGATGTTGGTTGCACGCAATGGGGGGCACAAGGTTTTGCGCAGTGAGCGTGAGCGACACGATGCACCCAGCCGTACGCGTTCTCGAGGCAGGTGTTTCCCTGCTGAAATGAGCAAGACAGGGAAGAGTTACCGTGTCTCGATGTTTGTTCCCAACCTAGGATGGATTGGATGTGCATTGCATGGCATCACATTTGCCAACTGAGTTTTTTCGTCCTTTTGCTTCGCTGGTGGTTTCGCCTCGTCGATCCATGACCGTTTCATCAGCAACACCACCACCCGCGAAAACGCAGGACAAAGTCAAAAAATTAAGGTATGGCGATGGCATCGTCAGGAGCGAGGATCCAGCAACGATTTGCAGCACGCAAGCAGCCGTCAAGGTACCACCGGTCCCAACCAACCTAATCCCCCCTCCTGGCACGCACGATCAGAGGGAAATGATGAGCGGCAACCAGATCGCAGCGGCTTGCGACGTCGTCGTGACGCAAAAAGACAGCCATGGCTTGGTACCGACGGTGCACCAGGGACGGATGCGACGTCGGGATATAATACGGGCACGTACTATGCCACATGCATTCTTGGGGTTGCACGATTGAGATGAGATGAGGTGCAACAGAAACCTCCCTGGATACCCAAGATTCGGTCTGAGACCCTCGCAACGGGCCTTGCCAGAGCGACCCTCCCAGCTAACCTGCTCGTGAGGAAAATTGGACAAAAACGGGGTAGCACGATGCAGTCTCGGAGGGTTCAAGATTGAACCAGGGGCCGTCGTCCAACTAGAACACAATGCTGGAGGGGGAGTGATTTTAGCCAACGGTGAGAGGTGCGTGAGCGGGAGCGGCAGTGGACCTCCTAGACCTCGTAGCCGGATCCATGATCCATGCTCTTGATCCAAGACATTGGCATGGATGGACATCCCATCCGCCCAGAGACAAAATAACCCGTGTGTGGCTGGCCCCGATGGAGCAAATAGCGGCATGTTCTAAGACGCAAGCAGTCGAGCAGTTGTAGACAGTATTTCAAATAGTTTCAACCGTTCAGCCCAGGGCCTCGAGGGGACGGCGACGTTGGTTTAATGACTGATCAAGGGTCTCTGAGTCGCGCACAGCTTCAAGGTTTCCAGTAGCGAGGGGCTAACCTGCCGGCCAGCCAGTCAATCAACCCGGCAGGGAGGCAAGCCTTCTCTCAAAACGTCCAATACACCATCTGCATACCCACGACAGGACCGATCCATCCATCAGATGGATCCGATCAACAACAGCCATCGCCCATCGACAGCAAACCCAGGCCAGAGCGTGCGTCTCCAGCACAGGCGCCAGAACGGTGGAAGAACCAGGGAAGCGCAGGTTTGACAGGGGACGACAGGGTTCAGGGGATCACATCGAGCAATCAGAGACAAGGAACGACCAGACTGGCAGGGAACAGGGCATGATTGCTTTGGCCCGTCGGCAAATCAGAGGTTCCAACGGGCGGGAGGCCAAGGGCGACACAAGGCGACAAGGAGACAAGGGGCAGCCCCCGAGGCCGAAACGCAACGGGCGCCCGAAATTCTTCGGGCACTGGCAACAGCCCCAGACACGGGCTGCCATCGTGACGTGACACTTGCAACCAGGCTGGCCCCCTGGCGATCAGTAATCGTGAAAATAAAGAAACCGTTGAGACTGCCCTCCTCGTTCCCTCCCATGCAAGTGCCAGCAGCCCCCTTGTTATATCCCCTGTCGTGGAATTTCGGGCACGCACTCTCAGCGATGTTCGTCGGCGCGCCATCGTCATGGGGGTCGATCTTGGGAGCGACCGACGACCGACCGACCACGACGAGGATGGGGGTGTGCAGGGCAGGCATGAGCGAAAACAGAAGCTGCTGGATTGCTTGCAGCGCTTGGGGGGGAGAGAATAAACTCGTTTAGTTGAAGATCGCAATTGAACAAGGGAAAGTGCGAAAGGGGCCGATGTTTCCCAAAAATCGCATGTCGCCTGTGCATGCGATTTACAGATGCTGTCAGGGATTGCCGTCATCGAGGCTGGAATTGCCTCTGTTGGTGATGATGCTGCGACGACAGCAACACCAGCAGCTCTCACTGGGTCCTGGCCTGACAATTTGACGGAAATGCTCTGCCAACATGCTACGAGAAACAAAATGCATCTGCAGATTTATCCTTGTGGTTGCACGTCTGCGACACCATTTTTTTTTCTACTCACCACCTTCTTTTTCCCCTATGTCGATCTGGTGTGTAGAAACACTGGCTCGGTTCTTCTTGGTGTTTCGCCCTCCCGTGTTTCGTGGTCGTCATCGGCAAACGTCTTGGTT
>SSHR01001289.1:0-30216 GCA_006518225.1 Fusarium neocosmosporiellum | reverse complement strand
AAAAAAAAAAACCAAAAAAAAAAAAAAAAAAAAAAAAAAAAAAAAAAAAAGCCACGACGGCGGTGTGCATCCAAAACCCGCAAACCCGTAAAAACTCCATCATGGCCTGCTGCCCAACAACCGAGAACAAAATTTTTCTTTGCCCTTGTCCTCTTATTGCCTTCACCTTTAGACTAGATAGCCGCCCTTGACGTTGAGTGGTTCTGTTCGAGACAGGTTGAGGCGGAACGGGTCATGTCGGGAGACTGACTCTGACTCACAAGCAAACAACCAGCTGCGACTTGACCAATTCAAGACCTTTCTGCGTATCCAGTCAGGTACCAGTCCCTGTCTGTAACCGCTCTACTCATGATCATGATGCATCTTGTTGTTGCGTTGTCTCGGGCAGAGTGACCCTGTCAAACACGATCCCCACTCCATGATGAAGCACGACCATGATACAAACCACAAGAGCATCGTCTTTTATCAACCTCTCCATGTCGGACCCTCGCCGAGTTCTACTCCACAGCATGAGATGACGTTGGGGACTCAACCCAGTCGACGACCAGGACGCTTGCAGGTTGCGTCCCATCGTGCATAGGTTGTGCCGGGCTGGGGTGTTTTGCAGGCTAAACCTGCACCGAACGATGAGTAGTGGGCGAATTGTCCTAGATTCCAAGGCAAAAAGGATAGAATGTAGGAGACTGGAGGATTAGCAGGAAGTTGGGGTAGATTCCGGCTCAGGTTGCACAGAGTACAGAGTCGAATGCCGATGCCGATGGCACTGGTCCTATTCTTGGTACAGTACCATCCCATGCGTCATCCATCCCCATATTCTTCCCTGCTTCCATGATGCTTCCTCGGAGTTTTTTTTTTTTTTTGCTTCCATCCTTCAGGCCGAGAGGGTTGCGTGCCCACCACGTTTTTCATGCCGAGTTGCCACTGTCCATGACGGCAAGCAAGGCTGATGGGGGAAACCTTGGGAGGACCGAGGACGGGATGGATGGATGGCTGGATGGCAGGGAAGATTTGGATAGCCAGGAGCCCCAAGACGCCATCGCATCGGCCACGGTCTAAAAGCGCATGAGAGTGGTGTGTCGTTACGAAACCCTGGGGCAGAAGCTGGGCCACAAGTATCTTTTCCCCACAGGTACCTTGAGCATCCCTCGAGCATCCCTCCAGAGAGCGACCGGCCCGGTGGAGCACGAGCCCTCGATGCTTGCTCGACGCTCCACGCCCGCTCAGTAAAACCTCCGCCAGCCGCCCAACCGTTGTCCCTGCTTCACCTGGATGGAGAAACGCCCAGGGCATCTAGTCCTCTTCGGGACGGCTGGGTCCCGGGGCAGTCTCTTAGCTAAGACGCCAATGATGCCATTAGAGAAAATTCTTGTCCTTCCAGAAGCATGCCATAGTCTGGGGCACCCGGGTAAAATAGGTCCTGTATGACGAAACCCTCCCACCCCATGAGCCACGCTCGCTCCTCGCTGGGCCACGGTGCTTAACCTCATGGGACTACGGCCGGACTTGGCCGAACTTGTTTGACAAACCGACTGTGGCCCAGCGAGCACGATGCGCGGCTTTATTGCGGTCCCCCACAAGTCCCAGCGTTGCGCTGATTTTTCGCTCCCAGCGGAGTCTTGGACAGACAGGTAGGTAATAAAGGGGCTCACATCAATGCGCCTTTTTGCCATTATCTCATCTCGCTCCGCGGGGATGTCGTGCGCTGCTCCGTTCCGTTCTGAGGCTCTGCCAATGCTTGGAGATGCCGGTCGCCGTCTCGATTCGGTGTCCATTCTCGGCGCTTCGCCGGCGCCGAGAAGCGTTCTCGTCTCCTTCCAAACAATGCCCCAGACTCCATCCGACCCATCTAGAGCCTCCTTTACTTTGCTGATTAGTTGTCGTCCCCATGCTCCCCATCATCTCCATCACTGTTCTCGTCCTCGCTTCGTCCGACTTCCTGGCCTAGGAGGAGGTCCTCGCTGCCTTGCCACTGAGGCGGCGGGGCCGGCATAGCCGCTTCGTCTTCATCTGCCCATCCGTAGTCCTCATCGTCCTCGCTGTCAGGAACTTCGAGCTCCGTCTCGCCAAGCTTTCGCTTGTGCCTGGCCAGCTCAATTGATTGAATCGCTTCGTAGGGAATCTGGGCCACGCCGTCCTGCCATTTTCATGTGAGCGATCGCCAGCTTGGACACACGATGCCTGACATACCAACTCCACTTTGAATGCGACTACGTTCTCCACGGTCTCCTGAGACGCCTTTCCATCCACCTTTTGCAGACCTGCGAGGAACACGCTCGCAAGCTTGCCCTCTTGCCAGACCCAGTCTCGGAACACGACAAGCCGTGTCGAGACCCCTTGCTCCCAAACTGTGGCATTAACTGCCGCGGTCAATGTTGCACCCCTTTCCGAGTGCATCTTGGTCGCGCATTGAGACAGGATCACAACTGCGCAATTCCTAGTGGCTGCAAGTTTGTGAAGAGCATTCATGATGGATTGCAGTGCCTGTAGCCGTTTCGTAGAGGGACTTGGACCTGGAAACATGTCAGCTACGGGACATCAAGCACTCGCTTATCCACATACCCTTGGCAGACTTGGAAATAGCCTTGCCATCATGCGATTTGGGCAGAGCCGAGTTGACTAATGCTGATAGGGAGCTGATAACCACCAACGAAGAATTGGCTGGTATAGCCTTGGCAGTAGGTCGTGAGATGAGGGCAACAAAGTGAGGAAGTGTCAGACATGAATAATGAAGGAATCGACCAGCGTCACCCTCAACATCATGTGCTTCCACGTCTGAATCGCCTTGGCGATTGTCCTTGACAGTATCGATGACCGCCTTTAGCCTGTTGTTAGGAATAGCCTGAAAGCAGTCTATACAGTAGAGTTGGGTCAGATATGCGTATAGGAGGAGGGTTATGCCTGACTCAACGAACCTACCCAGACCACAGCGTTGCCATCGCGCAATGCATTCGCAGCGAGCTGCAGCCTTTCTCGCACATTAGTCTCGTAATATGCAAGGGAACGCTCACTTCCTTACCCCAAGGCAGTTTTCCCCGTTCCAGGGGGGCCCCAAATTTCTGTCACCTGGCCGCGTTGAACACCACCTTTTGGGGTAGAATCCTGAGGGTCAACAGATACTGTGCCCGCAAGAGCATGATCTAGATCCTCAAGGCCTGTAGACACATGGTTTGACGCGTCGCCTCCGAGTTCGTCAAGGGCCTGGGAGGCCGAGACGGTTGGTAATCGGTCTGTATAGCGGGTTAGTTTAGGCACCAGATCGTGGGATGCATCGTGAGACCGACGGGCACCAGATGTGTCAAAGCTGGCTCTGTCATGACCGTGAATCGCATGATAATCCATCCTCCACTCTCATGACGATGCGCGGAGTTTCTCCAAGCCAGTCAATGAAGCAATCGTGAGTGGACCTTTCACCACCGGTGGTCGCGGCAGTCACGCACGTGCTTCGGAGATCAAAGAACGCGAGATCACGTGACATGGAGATACCCTTTCTAACTCGTCGGGCAAGTCTCGCCGGCGAAGCTCTCACGTCAAAGGATCGACCATCTGCGGAGGATGAAACCCTGTCTTCTTTTACGGCATAGTCGACTTCTTTGGAACATTCGATGAGACCGAGTATCAGCCCACCGAGGCTCACCTGAGCTAGCTCTCCGCTTACTCAAGGTTGCCTTGAACTGTTTCCCCTTCTCTCCTCACGTCGAGCCACTCAATCCCCGGCTTTGGGCCACGAATCTCGATAAGCGGTCCACAGATATCCCAGCATGGAGCAAGGGCGGTTTAACCGCTGTGGCAAACGCCGGTGGCAAACCGCTCGCCATTGGGATCAGGGCACAATTGCCAGATAATCGTGGTATTCGCTGTGAAAGGTGAGCAGTCACAGAGGTGTTGTCCACTCAGAAAGCCGAGAACGCCCATTGGACTTTATTGCATTCCACAACGCTTCGGTCACCACACCGGCACTTGCGGGCCAATATCCCAGCAAATATTGGCTACACAACCAGCTCCTGGGAGAATGGATGTGGCTCGGGTAGCACTGACCTGATTCTCACCAGGCCGTCTTGAATACGGAGTCCTAAACCCCAGACGAGTCTCGGGGTCTTCGTGGGGACATGGAGACTCCAGCTTCAAATTAGAGAGTGGCGGAGAAAAAGGTGCGAGGTGATCGTCGGTGGCAGATTGAGAGCTTGACTCGAGCAGCGCATGATACTAGAGATAACGAGCTCGGCGATATTAGCCCTTCCTCCCGTCCTTGAGATGATTGCGGGAGGAGGTTGTGGGGAAGACGAGGCTACCCCATTCCCCATCTCCCCGGTCCCCGGCAGAGCACGGAAAAGATTTCGAGTCACAGGATTGACAGTCTGGGGTCATGATAGGAGCCTGTCCGTAACAGGAAACTGCAGAGATAAGAGATTCCAGCTGACGGCGTGATGAGGACGGACTGGCCAAGGGACGGTACAGGTACAGCACAGCACAGCACCCAAGCAAAGACGGGGTCAGACGGTGGGTGGGCACCGTTCTGCGACTTTCCAAGATTATCGACGGTCTTGGCTCCCCGTTGATGCTTGTGTTACATCCAGACCATGCTTGTGCCTTGCATGAGTTACCCCGTGCCAGTTTCAAGTGACACGGCAAAGTTTGCTTGCTCGACTTGCAACGGAGATGGAAGCCTCGGTTCTCAAGAGACAAACGGACAATTGCTTGTCTTGTTCTGACGGAAACGACGTCCAGTGGAGTCTGGATGGCTGAGACTCACTGATCAAGCTTCTAGATTTGCTGCAGCCATGAATGACTTCGCCTCTTCCCCCAGGTCTGCCCCACCCGATTGCAATGCAGACCAAGGAGTTAGCATTACGGCATCAGATTTAGCGCCGCCATTTCCGAGCTTGACCCCTCTTGGTGGTTTATCGCTGGTTGATGCTGTCCCGCTCACCCAGATTGACCGCGTGTACTAGCTTGCTCCAGCTCGCCGACAATGAGGCTTAGTTGGACGTGCACTGGAGACGATGGGACGGCGTGTCTTCTCAAAAACACTCACCCGGCTAGATGCGGCGGCTCTAAACTGCAAGGTACCGAATACGATTCCAGTCCATGATGGGGCAGTGTGGTGAAAGCCCTGACTTTTATCATGGGTTTGTCGCCCAGACCCTGGGGCCTGGTCTGGGAGCTCCTCCTCCAGGAGGCCATGAGTCTGGAGAACCAGGTGCCCTTGAGGTAGGTAGGTTGCGGGCAAACGCTAGGCCATGACACCGGCCCGGTCAGATAGCTTCGTCTGGCTGAATGAAGCCATGACCACGGCGGTTCTTGTCGCTTTTTTGCGGGGAGACAGGTGATTTCGGTGCGACAAGTCATCTCACCTGAGGCTCTCTCAGCACCCACACCGACGGCCATGGAGATGGGCGATTGGACCGACAGCTCGACTGTGCGGCTACTGTGCATCACGGCGGGCGCCAACAGTACGTGCACGGTTCGGCCAATGTCGGGATCGTGAGCGGGAAAACTGGGGGTGGTCAGAGATCAGAGGCTCGGCAGCTTGCGTGCTCGTTGCCAGTGCAGCTGGGCCAGCTTAACCAAGCGTGGCAACTCTCTGTCAGAGACCCCCACGGAGAGAGGCCTTTCATGCGACGCACGGCCACGGCTACGTGAAGCTCTCCCTGGTCTTGACTGTGACAGTTGCGTCCAGCGCCATGCTCGCGCAAGATCTTGGCCGTCTTGCTCAATCGTCCCCCCGAAGCGCCGTTCGGGAATGACAATGGCCATGACGAGCTTTACCGTCCTTTCCTGGGACTAGTTCAGCCTTCAATGAGCCGCAGGCCCCTCTGCAAGGGACATCATGGCACGCCGCTGCATTGTGCATGCAAAAAGCTGGAGCCCCGCGAAGGCTTGTTGGAGATCTAGACCCTGGGATCTGCGACGAGGGACCTCCCACAAGCCACCACCGAGGCTCTGGCTCGGTATGCCAGAAGCCGATCAGCGGCTTGTCAGGGCTGCTGTACCAACACGTTTCCTCACCGGATAGCTTCAACTCTCGGTCAACGACCGCTGCAAGGTCACGTCTAGCTCACCTATCACACGCGGCAGAGCACCCCCAGGTCTCTTTCTCCCGCCATCAACGATCCCAATCTCGCGCTGACATTGAAGCCCCCCAGCGGAGCCGCCTCCGATGGTGGTCGGATAGGCACCTGGATAGCATCACGTAGCGGCTAGTAACGTAGTCGACCCTGATGAAGAATAGTACTACGCACAATACCACCACGTGGGTGGGAACATGCACTGGGAAGTTTGTCGCCCCAAGATCCGGCAACCGAAATGACCTGCCCCTAGGAGTTCTCGGGCCTTTAGACGCCCAGTCGGCTACTCTGGTTAAACGGCAAATCAGACGGCCGGGACTGACACATGAAAAACGCAATTCCTCTCGAGTGTCGTGAAATCCCCAAGCCGTCCCAGGGAATGGGGCTGCTATCGTGGACGAGGGTGTCATCAAGCGGTCCAGTCAGGGCCGACGTGGCCGTATCCGCACGTGTTGGGTCCCTGAAAGACGCTACTGTGGACAAGTCGTTCGACGGGCTGGGGTACAAAGCCGGAGACAGAATTATCTCAGGAGGAGGACAGGCATGACTGCTGATGCGTCATTGAGACGAGAGTTGTACCCCCTCGGTCTGAAATAGATAGATGACAGCCATGGCAACCACGAGGTCTATCTGGGGAAAGAGAACGTCTCCGGGTGCAAGTCTGAGTCTTAACCGGCTCGTTGGATTCAGGGCGGGCGCATTGGCCGTATCGGCTGGACATGGTTTGCCGCATCTTGCATGTCAGCGCATTATTGGCATCACGGACTAGCAGGCCCTGCTGGATTCCAATGGAGCCCCCTCATGAAGGATGGAGGAGTTGCGCATGGACAGGCAGCTGATGAAAACGGAGGCTCTTTTCGAGCTGGACCCTCCCTCTGGGGCAACGATTCCACGACAGTCCAGGCGCAGGGCCAGTTGGCCGACGGCGCTACGGAAAGCTGGGCACTCCCGTCGAAACACCTGTTTGCTGACGACTCTGCTCGCCTTGTCAAAGCAGAGGCTCAATGCGTCAGGGGCAGAAATACGTGCGTACGTGTTGTCAAGGATCTGCGCCTCGAAGCCACGGCAACCCGACTGGCCTCGGAATGGTTCATGCCTCTCGTGCGGGAGTTGGAGGCGTCAAACGCCAGCTGCCAAGATAAGGACCAAAAACCTGGAAGGCCTCTGTGAACTCCGGACCAAATCCGAGGTGTTGACATGCAATGGCGGACATCGCCGTTCCGAATCACCGAGGGTCAGGATAAGATCTGAGATCATTCGCCCCGGAATTGCTGCAATCGGCTAGCTCGTAGGGTTGCGACAGGCATCAGGGGCTCGGGTCTGGGGCGTCATCGCACAAGGGGAAGCTGGAGAAAGATGGAGCACGACAGAGCCTCCTGGCCTGGGGTTTCTTGGCCGGGCTCAATTGCCTTATCTGCTCGGGGGAGCTCGCTCCAGTGGCCTTACACCAGGACGGACAGACGATGCGGTGGCGCGCTAGGATTCTTGGATAAGAGCGGCCTTGGGCGACAGGCTAAAAGGGCTAACACGACAAGGAAGCAAAGCAAGCACATCAACAAGGGGCATGGGTCGACCAAGACGCCCGCCCAGTGGCTTGCGAATCCCTACCATCTGCCGGAGGAGGGTGTCTCTGCGCCTGTGTTTGGGAACTTGGGCGTGATATCAGCCAGATTAGCTTATCACCCCCACGTTGGAATTGGGAAAGTGTTAGCACCCCTGGCGGGCTATCAGCAACATTGGCAACATTGGATGGATGTGGAGGGGGGTGAATTATTCATTGTCCGACACCAGACTCCTGAAGCCTGGAATCTGGGGAAGACGTTGCCGTCCATCCGCTCTACCGTAGCCGCAGCCGCAATCTGGAGATATGGAGATATGAAGAGGGGGGAAGAGGGGAAGGGGAGCAGTCTCGAATCTCTGGATGGATCTTGACTTATCTCGTGATGAAGTTGATTGCGGAGGTGGGCAAGATAGGTCTGGGCTCGACGGCCCGCAGACACGGCAGGTGAGAGGAGAGGGCGGCAGACAGACAGAGCAGCTCATTTGATTTGGCTTAGACCGAGGATATTGCCCGGGGATGGGGCGGACATGAGGAAGCTGGCAGAACTGAGAGGAGGCGAATCAACCTCTGGAACCATGTCTTGGAACTGGGCCTCATGGGGACGGACGCCTCATGTGGCTATCTCCCCCCTGGAGGGGACCGGCCCCGGAATACCAAGCAGCACGCGACTGACGATAGAGACATCGAGGATGATGCACTTGAGACCTTGCTGGGAACAGGCAAAGCCCCTCCCCCAGACGACGGCTTGAGGCGGAACTCTGGGGGCGCGCTTATCGCGTTGAAGGGCCCGATTACCCTGGGGCCAACAACCTGATGGTGACGGGCTTGCGCCGGTCTCGTGGCTCCCCAGAATAAGAGAGTACGGCCCGGGAGGAGTTCAGAAGGAATCTGGAGTTTGGACGACTGACAAGTCCGGAGTAGTGGTCTGTCTGGTGATTTGATGCCGGGATCTCAGGCTAGGCGGGCTTATCATGGTTCGGCCTGGAGTGGTGAAAGCCCGGCCATGGTGCCCTCTGGTGTTGTGGGAGCAGATACCCCACAATCGGACTCGCTCCCGAGGCTTTGCCCTGCGATGTCGCTCGATTATTTGTTCGCGTAATTATTTTCGAGCCTTGCTCTCCTCTGCTCGGATCTGGCAACCAAGCCCAGGACGCCCTCTTGAGCCGGCCACAACGACCTGGACCTGCGGCTGATCATGTCACGAGAGAGTTTGCCCCAAATCCGGGGGTAAAAGTGTGTGTGGACTTGTGGTAACCTGGGGTAGGGAGGATACTATCATGCGGGATAGCCCCCTTTGAAGGGCTGCTAGCCGGCAGCAAGAATCACCCTTCCAGGGACACAAAAGTATTGCCGAAGGGGGCAATAGGAAAAAGTAAAGATAGCCTGGAGCGATTGATAATGAGAAACCAATGCCAATCGACCCTGGGACGGGGTAGTGGCGCTTCTGAAGCATCGTGAGGTCCCAACCAGGAAGTAATCAACGCCATCCAGGACAGCCCTAGCGCAGTGTCCACCTGAGAAGAGAAGAAGAAAGAGGAGGGTCCCACTGGAGCTCTGAGACTAGCTAGCACGATAGCATCAGAAGACGGAGAAACGGAGAGACTGACTTGACTGGGGGAGTGTCGTTGCATGGCATTGGCATTGGCATGGCATGATGGATGGGATCGAGGACAGGTCCGACGTTGCAGACGGGCGATTACGTACGTTGAGGAGCCATTCTTCACCACGGTTACTCATACCAAGGCGAAATGCATGGCAGAGCATGACAACAGCGCCGCACAGAATGGGCAATATGCCTGATACAGGAGATCGACACGCAATTGCGTATTTCTTGCCTACCAAGGCGCACAGCCATGGCAACACGAATTATTCACAAATGGCATGTTTGAAAGCAGCCACTGCCATCCAATGCCAGCTCAGCCCAGCTTAGCCCAGCCTCAACAAGACGACAACCACGAGTCAACGTGGCGGTCGCATAACGTTTCGGTACAGGTCCCGTAAAAACCGAAAAGGGCTTGAGAGCAGAGAGCAAAAAACACCGAGAAAAAAAAAGGATCAAAGGGGGCAGTCGGAGCCGCTTCATGGAATGGAGACCAATCAGTCGAGCACGACATAAAGAAGAGGCCTGATGTGCCCCACACCCCGGGCCGGCCAGCAGAGGAGAGGGAAAAAAAATAGGCAAAGAGGGCACACAGCGAGAGGAAGCCCACGGTGAAGTGGAGCGAGAGAAGGGTGGGCGAAAGGTCTCACCGTCGAACCTCTTCGGGCATTGGCGGCGGCCAGAAGGACTGGGGGGCCAAGCGGGCGAACGAGAGGGCGAGGTACAAACTCCACACGCCTCTCCAGGTCGGCATCCCAGGACGAAGGTGAGAGGTCGGCGTTCGGGGCGTGGAGGCCGAGTCTTGTCTCTCGAGGAGGGAGGGGACTCCACGGGCGCAAGCAGAAGGAAAGATTGAGGATCCCAGAGATGGGGAGAGACTCGGAGGATGGTCGGCGCGGAGGGGTGGACTCCGCGGTTGAAAGGCCATCTCGGGAGGGGTGGCCGTACCAATCCCCAGCTCATCCGTCCAGCCCATTGTTGTCGTCCCGACACTGGTCGTGACTCGTTCGCTCTTGTCTCCGGGGGCGGATCATGAAAGTTTTCTCAATGTTGTACCGGGGGAGATGAGGAGGCAACGTGCAATGGAAAGGTTGGACGAGGTTTGGAGTCGTACATTGTGACTTTTTTTTTTCTTCCTTCCTCATCTGTTGCTGCTCGCCCCGTTATGCCCCCCAGGATAAGGCCCGAAGAAACGGGGCATCCAGGTTTCCAGTGGAAGACCCCATCGCAGCTTCCATTGGAGCCTCCTGCTTCTCCCGCCGGGGTAAGGAAGGGACGAGGAAGAAAGGTGGAGGGGCAGGAAGGTGCGTACAGCCCACGCCCCACGCCCCACGCCCCACACGTCCTTCCTTACTTGCTCTCCCACGCTCATAAGATCACCCCTCGTTTTTTCGGTTGGTGGACCCTCCTCTGGCTCTATGGCTCTTGCGTGCTTGAGGTGAAGAGGGAAAAAAAAAAACTGTGAGAGCCCACTAAGGGGCCACCCACGGGGCACTCCACTCACTGAACAAACCCACTGGACATTCCCCTGTAGCTGTAGCGGTGCACCGGACCAACCCCCTAGTCCTCTAGTGACTGCCCTGCTGGCCCTGAGGGCGCTCCTGTTTTACCGCTGCCTGGCACAAGGCGGGCTCAGGTACCCTCGGGCAGTGCCTACAAGCCAGCGTGGGGTGCAGGGGCGTGCATCTAGGGAAGGCGTGTGTGCGTGGGTTGCTTGTTCCCGTCCTCGTTCCTTCTTCCCCCCTCCACGCACCCTCCACCCTCCTCCACTCGCTCCGTTCACTCGCTCGTCCTTCTCCGTCTTGATGTCGCAGTGCGTGGTCTAGTACCGACCCGGCCGAGCCCGGCATTCTTTATAACCATTGGATCCCCCCCGTCCCCTCCTTCACTCCAGATTCCCGTTCTCTCCAAATCGTTACGCCAGATCCTCCAGCTTCCCCGGAACTTGACTCCTCCACCAATCTGCATCAGCTTCAGCTTCAGAGACTTCGGTCCAAGGACAGTCACATATACACCATCAACCCAAACCGCACACCAACGATCGCTATATCGGCTCTCGACTCTGGACTCTATCCACCGACATCGCCAATCTTGATAACCTCTATATCACGTTGAGCGTTGGGTCTTCCACCAGTCGAATCACATGCAACGAGCACTGGATTTCTCCAACCTACTGAATCCCACAGCATCGGCTGATACGGAACCCGAGAAACCCCAGCAGGGCGACGTCGAGATGGCGACCGCAGCAGTCACTGTTATCAAACCCAACGGGCCCCTCCCGGGTGCCCAGGCCTCGGAGAGCTCCAACGAGCTGCCTCGACCTTACAAGTGCCCTCTCTGCGACAAGGCTTTCCACCGTCTCGAGCATCAGACTCGACACATCCGCACTCACACTGGCGAGAAGCCTCATGCCTGCCAGTTCCCTGGCTGCAGCAAGAAGTTTTCTCGCTCTGATGAGCTCACCCGCCACTCCCGTATTCACAACAACCCCAACTCGAGGAGAGGCAACAAGGCTGCTCAGCAGCACCAGCAACAGCAGCAGCACCAGATGCACCAGCAGCAGGGCCTTCCGCCTCACATGCTTCCCGATGGAATGATGGCGCCGCCTCCCGCTCCCAAGACCATCCGCTCTGCTCCCACATCCACTCTGGCCTCCCCCAATGTCTCTCCTCCCCACTCTTACTCGACATTTGCTCTTCCCGTATCGGCTGTTCACTACAACCGAAGTGGTGACATTTCCATGCTGGCCAAGGCCGCTAATCAGGTTGAGCGTGAGACACTCACTGCTCCTCACCATAACTCGCGTCACCACCCCTACTATGGCCATGGCATGCACAGTTCTCGAGGCCATCTCCCGACGCTCTCATCTTACCACATGTCGCGCTCTCACTCCAACGATGAGCCCAACGACGACCACTACTCTGGCGCTATGCGACACTCCAAGAGGTCGCGGCCCAACTCCCCCAACTCGACGGCTCCCTCTTCGCCAACCTTCTCCCACGACTCTCTGTCTCCTACTCCCGACCACACTCCCATCGCCACTCCCGCTCACTCTCCTCGCCTGCGACCTTTCTCCGGCTATGAGCTCCCCAGCCTCCGGAACCTGTCTCTCCAGCACAACACGACCCCTGCCCTGGCCCCTATGGAGCCTCATCTCGAGAACCACCACCTTCAGGGACCTCCCGCTTCTGCTCCCCGCGCCACTGGAATGTCTCTGACGGACATCATCAGCCGGCCAGACGGATCTCAGCGAAAGCTCCCCGTTCCCCAGGTCCCCAAGGTAGCAGTCCAGGACCTGCTCTCGGATAACGGATTCAACCACAGCGGCAGGAGCTCCGGCACCAGCAGTCTGGCAGGAGGCGATCTCATGGATCGGATGTAGGACAGACGATTGCTTCGCAGCTCGCACGACATGATGACGAACAATGGGTTATAGAGGTATAGAAAGAGACGGCGTTTACGGGTTACTACATGGCAATCGAATTTCATCATCTCAAACACAGAATTGAGCACTCGAGGACTTGGGCGGCACTTGTGAAACGAAAGAAGGCAGGCATTTTTCTCCAGGGGCGGCGGACATTGGTTCCAACATGAGCCCCGTCCTTTATGGGGGGCAGCAGAAACTAGATTTCGAATTGCGGAGCACTTGGATTTTTCCCTCGGGCTTGCCTCGGGGCTGTTGGGGCCACCATATCTCGACCGGAAAAGCAGAGTCTATTTTGATATCCACGGCTGGTTTTTTTCCCTTTCCTTTTTTTATTTCCTGAGACAAAAAACTCGACTCCTGTCTATTCAAACAAAAATTTTATGTCAAATGTCTAATGTTCATGTCTTCCTTCTCTTCAATGTGCGGGATCACTTCTATTGCTTCGGCACCAAATGTCTGATCTGGAGGAGGGTCTTCTGAGATAACTAATGGCGACCAGGGGTTGCAGTATCGGGGGGTCGGCATAATGGGCGGAGACGTGCCCCCGGGGGGATTTTGCTCTCCTGAGAATTACGAACCAAGTGTATGATGTATGGTAATAGATAGACGCAGCGCATGCAAAGCAAACTAGCTCGAGCTTTACCCACTCAACCCTGACTTGGCCTGTGACTTGGTTGATTTGACTTGACTTGATCTGACCTGTATGATTTGGAATGACAAGCACTTGATCCAACATGTGTAAACAACTGCCCCGGTGACCGACGTCAGGATCGTCTCGTGTGACATAATGAAGACGGAGGGAGACACTGTGGGAGGGAGCACACCCAGATCAGATCGGATGGACAACCCTGCGGAACCGCAGCTGGAGGGTTGGAATCTGGATCGCGTCCTTACTCAAAGGGGGGAGCAGGTCCGGGGAGAACCAAGGGAAACAGAAAAAGTCAAGTTGAGGTGCTGTAGCTAGCGAGCACACCTTGGGCCAGGCAACTCGCGCTTTGGCATGTCGTTTGCCCTGTTTGGGTAGCAGGGCCAGCCAACGAGGCGTTCAGCCAGCCCAGACGGCTAGTGCGCGCGCCCCTTGGAGGATAGGTAGATCTCAGGATGCCGTCATTAGTCGGGGAGTTTGACAGCATCCGTGGTTGCGTTGCTAGGGGCTTGTTGATTGTTACGCAGATGTTTTCCCCCTTTGACCCGGGGAACACTCCTTGGTCAAGGTAAGGAGAGCAAAGACTCTTTTGCTTGTGTTGCGTGTCCCTCGACTCGACGTTCTCTCTCTGGCCATGTCTCTCTTCCCCACCCACACGGGCACACACACACACACACGCTTCCAAAGGGCTGACGGGACGGCACAAATCAATCTGATCTGCCGCCTTCCCCCACCACTAGAAAGCCAAGGCCTGGGAAATCCCACCACCCACACCCATGCCCCTCCTGGATCTCTCCTCCAACCCCTGCGCCGTCAGCTCAAGTGGGTGAAGATGGGTTGAAAGTCAGATGGTCGCAGTTATCACATGGAGACGAGAAAAACGCAGGTGATAAGAGCACAACACCACAAGGGCCTGAGCCTAAACACCACCCACTACCACACACACACATACACCAGAGGAGGGGAAGAAAAAGAGATGCCTTCTCGTTGGTTTTGCGGCTAAGGCGTGTATGGGATGGGATGGGTTGCGTGCAGCACGCGGTGCGAGGTCGGCGCATGAGCGGACCGTGACCGGACAGAGAACGGGAAGCCAGAAGTTGAACCGGATTCTTTCTCGCCCAGTACCTGGAAAACAAAAAACATTCACCAGCAAAAAAAAAATCAGGTTCCCCTCCAATTTCGAGGCGCAGCGGTCGCACGCTTCCCCAGTTTGTGAAATGGTTGTGGACGCATATACTTTCAGGGCGCGCCACCAGAGGTGGGCTCTGAGTTTCAGGGTGCAGAGTTTATCGGGCAATGAAAAGCCACCAGAACCAGCCAGCATTGGAAGGAACTTGCTGTGCTATGGAGAGGGCTGCTTGGACGACAAGTCCCTGACAATGCTCGCCTCGTCTACTTCCCCCCAGACTGTGTTGTCAGGGGTGGTGGTAACACAAAAAAGCAAAGAACCGACGTGGAATCCCATACGGACACAAAAAGCTCGTAAAAGCAACTGCAACATTGGGGGGCCAGAAAACTTGTGAGTGGCACGCCTCAAAAGCTCTGCATCACGTCAGCTTGTGAGGCTTTGGCGGCGGTGGTGGATGGGCATGGACATTGAGAGCTGAGCCCAGGCGCAGCCCCCTGATAAGTGTTTGCCTGTTCCCCCCTCGTGGCGGCTTTGTTTGATAACAGGGCCAAAGCGGCCGTCCGTCTTACAATCAAGAGCTCTTGCTGCATCCAAAGACGATGAACCACGTAGGACGGAGAGGGCTGGTTGCGCGTCCCCTCCAAGACCAAGCCTCTTACTCTTCCTTCTTTAGACGCGTACAAGTTCAGGGGTGCAGCTATTTAGGATTTGGCAAAGGCAAGGGGAAGCAGCGTCATTGGGCGGACGAGCATTGGGGGCGTACGGTCGGTCACGTTTGTGCGTTGTGCCTCTTTTTACCCCATGGGCCAGTTGAGTGAGGCATCCGAGGTCAGGTCAACGCAGCACACGCACGGCAATCCCGCCTATTAATTGTTGGGGATGGATTAAGGGAAGCCCGCCCTGGGTAAAGTACAATGCACGCGGCCGGCTCGTAGGGCCGCTCCACGGTCTCGGTCTCGGGCCGGGATCGTCGGTGAAGGTCAAGGGGAGGCGTTACGCGCGGAGAGTCGCACAATGGGCGTATCTCTTGCTCAATCCGGCCGCCCTTCGTGGGCTGAGTGGTCGAGTGCTTGGCCCCTGGCCCTCCACGATAAGCAGTCCGGTTTAATTAGAAGGCGGTCGAAGATGCAGCACAAAGCACCACACACGTGCATCCTACATACCACCTACTGTACATGTACACCGCCAGAACCAGGGCTGGCGAATGAGGGTTGAGCCGGAAATCGGGAGAGAATAGAAGAGAGAAAAAAGGTGGTGTGAAGAAATCTTGGGAACCTAAAGGAAGGAGAAGAAGGGAAGCCCATGTGTGGTCCATATCTAGGCGAGTGTCAGAAATCCGGGGGTGGTGTGTGCGCGCGAAATGCGGGTGTGTAGCCGCCGCTGGTCTTTTTGGCTGTTGCTGGCTTGCTTTTTGGAGGGTAGTATTCGCGGGGCAGAAAGAGTAAAGAAAAAAAAAAAAGCTGGGGTTGGAATGGGCGCATTTGGCTGGTGGATGGGCGATGACAACGGCATGTCGACGACGTCAAGTCTTTGTCGATCTTTTCCCCTGACAAGAAGGGGAAACAATTTTGTTATCACGCCCGTTTCTCGAGTCATCGCCGTCGTGGGCCTGTTAATCAACTCTGATGACGATGATGTCTTATCTTGGGGGTTCCCGGGGCCCCGGAGGAACGGAGTCTCGAATGTTTGACTCAGGGGCCGAGCATTTTGGAGCACGTTGTGCATCAGTTTGCCTCTCCCCCAGACCAGGGCTCAGATTGAATAAATGAATACCCTCATCACCATGCAGGTAGGCTTGATTTGTCCCACGTCCAGCTGCGGATAGCGGCGGCCGCGGTCTGGGGGAGTGTGTGACTGTGTCACCTGGGGATGGGTGCAAGCAATGCTGGGTGGGCAGTTGAACAACCTGATCCTGAATCCCGGTATCCTGATCTGGCATTGGAAGTTGACCACCGCCAACAAAAGACCGTCGGCCTGCTTGACGGGAACCGAGTCATGGGAGCGGTAGATCTCATACGGGCCGGAGTCTGGCGTGGGGTTGTTTCCCGGACTTTGAATGCCATCAGAGTTGACTAGTCGAGGCTTGGATAGAATAGCCGGGCGAGACCAGAGCATAGCATACCAGTCTTGGTCTTGAACACGGGTCAAGTCTCGGGATCAGCGCGTCTCGCGACACAAATAGACATGAGCTCCTTTACTGTGCTTCCCAACGTGGACTCGTTGTCTAGAAGATGCCGTCAACTGGCTGGCTGACCCGAGACCTTTCAATTGAATTCCTTGTGGGGGTGGAGTTGTTGGTTGGATGCACTCGAGATCGGCCATCGCTCCTCATGCATCATCCCGCCTTGCGTCGCGCGGTTGAGACGAGATGAGCAAGCGGCAGACGAGAAAAGGGAGCCTTTGTCCTTCGAGTTCGAGGGGCGTGTGAGACGACCCTTTCGTCCATTCTTTCAATTCCAAATTTCTGGGGAAAGTGTAAACGCCCTTCTTTCCTTGCTTCAGACCTATCACCTGCCCAGGTGAGACTTGCCTAGGAAGGCAGCCAAGTTCTTGATGCAATTTATGCGCCCACTTAAGCGCTACCTAGACTCTTGGTCGAATCATAGTGAGAAGGTCTCACCTGGTCGATCCCTTATCTTTCTCATCCTCACATTCATGTTCTCGGTCGATTGACACCGAGACTGACGCGTATCCTCACCTCGCCATCATTTAGCCGATCATTCGAAGGGCAATCGGCGTACAGAAAAGCCACTCTGCCTCTGTGGAGTTGCTGGCGCAAAAACCCCAGACGATCGGCAAACGCCCGCAGGCAGTTAATGACACATCTCCCATGCCCAGGCAAGACTGTTTCCACAAAAGAAAAAAATAACCTGCAAGTTGCGGTACCTGAAATCGGGCAATCTAGCCCGGGACGGAGCGCTGATCAGGGCACCCTGATAGCGAAGAACGGGCGGTCCAGCTTGTTTCCTGTTGGCGCTAGCTCGATTATCAAGCGACATTTGATGCTCCTCATGGCCTGCTTGCGATGCCCATGGGATGGGGCTGCGGATACACACGGCATGAGCGTGAGCATGAGCATGAGCGAGCGGCCGTTCATCCACCCAGACGGGGCGGGCCAGGGAGTTCCAGCGGCTGGGAAATGAGGCCTTCTGAGGCTCCTCTGGCGAAACCGAGAACTGGATCAGGTCTCGGCCGGCAAGGGGGGCTTTGAGGGCAGAGAGATGTCACAAAGCGGACCCAGGAATGACGACAGGATCCCCCAGCGGCATCGACGAGAAGAATCTGATGAGCGCTGAGTACCTCTACGGAGTACCCGCCGCAGCTCCATCACCTCCAGCTCCAGACGAAGGATGTGTCCCCCACGCCGCGCCCCGCGAGATGTCAGCGGCAGGGGTCAGCATGGGGAAGATGTTGCAAACAACGATGCCCTTGCCAGACAGCTCCATCTCGGGCCCCAAGGGGTGTGGGTAATTGCACGGGGGCCCTCTGCTCTGGTTTCATGCCCATGGGCACCAAGCACCGGGTTCACCAACAAACACCTGCTGCTGTCTCGGCCTCTGAGAGGTTTATGCCGTTGAGCAACCCCCATCCAGCATCGTCTCATCTTGCGCCGGGACTGCTCATGCTGACAATGAGACAGAAAGGTATCCATCCGCATAGACTCGCTGGGGCTTGTATGCCGAACGGGTTGCACCTCGATGCCCGACAGGTCTGTCTGAGTCTGCACAGATTGCCGCGAGCAAGTTTGCGCAAACAAGTGCCAGGCAATGCAACAACATTTCCCAGGTGCCCAAGGCAGTTGCTTGCATAAAGCGCAACCCTCTTGTATCTTCATTTGATAAGAGGCAGAAACCGGCTTCCGGCTAGCGCACGTCGCTGGCTGCTGACAAGCGCACCGCGCCCGACGTGTTGGACAGCCCAGATTGCCTGTTCCCTGCCAGAGCATGGCATGGCTGCGATCCTGTTGTGTACGTCCCGTCCCGGCAGACGAAACCAACACCGAACGTGGCCTTTGCTTGGCGTGGGAGACGACGGGCTTTGGTCCTACAGGCGTGGGACAGTATCCAACGTGACGGGACAATCTCCCACGGGTGGTTCGCGCATCTGACTATGGAGTAGCCATTACACAATTTCGCCTCTGCCTACAACCTCGTCTGATACTTGAACTAGGACCAAACGATGCAGCTCTTTGCATCTGCCACCCAGGCTCTCTTCGTTGGTGCCCAAGGCGGCCGCAGTGCAGGCATAACGACAAAGAAGCTCCGTGATTGCCCCATCTCGCTTCACGGGCTTATTGTCAATCAATCACACAACCTTGCCGTGTAACGAAGAGCCTCAGACCGCACGTCCTTGACTGGCCATTGCGCAACCACCCACGACGAGATGGCTCCCAGTTGCGCCCGGCCGTCTGAAGGAACGTGACAAGACTCTGAACTCGCAGCATGTGCTTCGCGGATGCTGAGAAAGCCACCTGCATGTGCTCAATCGCGGGTCCGAAGACTCTGGAGCCATAATGGACCTTGCGGCCGCGCAATATGGAGCTTATCATGAAGATTGAGACCTTGGTTGGGGATCCATCAACCTGACAAGCCTTCTTTCGCCGGAGCGTTGTGGGGATCGCGGAAGCAAGGGACCAAACATGGACGTGTGTGGTGAGATTGTAACGCTTGTTTAGGACCCTGAGGCATCCAAAAGCGAGGATTGATGGGGTCTTGTTGAGCCGCCATCTATCGACGAAAAGCTTTGCGCAGGGCTGAGATTCCCACCGTCAGTCGGTTCCGCCGGCAGCGTTCTGCCGCATCACAGAGCTACATACTACATGTTGTTGGAACGTGCTTTAGCTATTTGTCACAATCACATGTGAGGAACCATGGCTAGCAGGTACGTGTACTGAGCAGATGTTGACTAACAAACTCTAGGTCTTTCAGAGGTTGGAGATGCACGTTGAGGGTGTAGCAGCCCCGATTGGGCTCTCTTGGCATGTGATAATGCTTGCGCAAGCTCTGGTTTTTACTTTATTCAATAAGTGATAAGTCGGGTCATGATATTCCATGACTGGAGGGCTCTGATTGGGCTGCTGCAGAGTCGTTGACGGCATCAACCAAGAGCTGCCTTGAGTTGCACACCATTAGCTTCACCATCGACAACAAGCACTTTCTCAGCTGTGGACGCATCCAAGATCGGAACGTTCGGGCACCATGGACCACATCCGGATCTAATCAGGTACGGCCGGCATGAGCATGGTCGACGATTCTTTCAGCCTCAATACCAGGATCAACTCCCCGGGTGTGCTGGTGCTATGTGCTAATATTTTCGCTCCCAACAAACCGGGGAACGACCAAGCTTTCGGACATGCGGAAAGCCTTCACCTCTGGAGCTTGCACATGGCGAATTAGCCCTGCAAGTTTGGCTGATGGGCTCGTGTCATTCTCGGAGTCCATACGCTCAAACAGCCAAGGAGGGCTTGCGTCAAGTCAAAGCCACCACGCTGTCCTCTTTTTGAAGGGTCCAAGGCTAATCCAAGGTGAGCTCGCCAGTGAGGAGCAAGCACGTCCTCAGCAGGGATCTTGAGCATCCAGGGTCTCTTCTCGGAGGAAGACGGAAGATCCGAGAAGACATCGGGAAGAGACGTATTCTCGCGCATTAATCCACCCCTTTACGGGTGAACCAAGAGCTCCCGATCCAAAGCCAAGAGATAACGTCAGTTTTACGGGGCCGTGGGGAATTGAATGAAGGAAGTGCTGGGGATGAGTCGCGGGACCGTAGAGCCGCTCGTCCGAGGCGCGCAATTGCCGGCGCAACATTGCTTTGGTGGACGACTCCTGACGCAAGACGCCGGGCGTAGACCGAGATGTCTTGAATGGCGGCATCCGGAGGTCAGTGATGGAGACCGAACCCCCGAAGACAGAGACAAAGATGGCGGATCCGACTTCGGATCATGGCTCTAGTGACAAACCTTTGTCAATCTCTGTTCATTTTCCCCAGATTTCACTCCGCACGCTCTTGCCCCAGAAAACGCCGATCGCTGAGCCGCAGTAGGCGTGGGCGTATGAGGCGTGTGGAGGATGGCCATGATGGCTCCATCGAGGAACTCTAGTCCAGCTCCTCACAAGGTTTCGCCGATTGAAGTTGTCGACTGGGATATGGTATGATTGTCTGATTATGTAAATGGTGATAGGTGCTTGGGACGGTAGTGTAAGTGAGTTCTCAACTTGGGCGTGAGTCAATAGAAGACTACCTACCCAACTACCCAACAAACAAGTCAAATCACATCCAGCCTCGAAGTCCTCTGACGTCGAGAGGCTCCAATGCGGCTCAAGAAACACGAGGTTGTTGGTTTGTCCCCCGCATAATCACATGCCTGGCCGTTCTTGGGGGAAGATGGTTGCCGGTGGAAATGCGGCCCGTATATCCCACAACCTCGCCGCCATGAGCGGGATGCCGAGGTGATGCCGTGCACCGCGATGACCGAGGTATCTGTGAGCCAGTATGAGTACTGTATGTGACTCGGCTTTGTAGTGCCATGGGAGCTCATGGAGACGGATGGGGGGTGAATCTGAGAGCCCATGTTGATATGACTGAAAAGAACAGCTTCACGGCCAGGGTGTATTGTGAGATGAGGCGTGGACAAGCGACCCGAGGTTATAGCCGGCCTCGGGTATAGAGCGGACGATTCGGCATGAGGGTTCATGTCACCTTGCGGAATTCTACGATGAACGTGTCTACCGAGGCTGGGATGATGCTAGATGTTGGCCATCTACTGGCATACCTTGAGTGTGAGAACCAGTTTCTTGGCAGACCAATGTCGAACGGTTGGTCATACCATTGAGGAGATTTAGTATCGCCGAGTTATAAGTCGTTCAGACCAGAGGTTGACGGGACTCAATTAGCAAGTTCATCAGTAATGTATCATTCGTCCTACTATCTACCATCATGACATCACCTTGGGGATAGAAGGATTCTTGGAGATTTGGGATGACTAGGACCTGCTAAACTATGAGGCATAAAGAGTGCCATAAACCATGAGACACGGTTGCACTCGAGACTTTGAGTGTTGTGACATGCTTGTTTTGAAACGGCTCATACAGCCATGGCTCTGGGGCGGCGAAGTTGGTTATATTCGAGAAGACCCAAACTTACCACGTTACCTTCTGCATAGGGATTATTGGATGTGAGCTTTATGATGGTTCGTAGTCGGTTCAATAACTAGAAGTGGTTGCACATCCTAGGAAGCCTGGCAGTTGTGCTTCCAACCATCTTCTAAGATGAGCTAACTTGAGTGGTTGGAACTGCTTTAGATAGCCAGGGCATAGAACCTCAAAGCAGTTGAAACAATCGCAGTTATTGGTAATAGTTTCTTCGTCCTCACGAGCTTACACACTGTTTCCAGTGCTACCTCCCACAGACATCAAGTCCCCTGAGTGAACTCTCAAGAACTCTGGGGGCAGTGGTTCTAGTTAGGGTCGAATCTAGCCGTCAGCTGTTCTCCTGAGGCTGTCTCCAGAGGACCAGACGACTAAGTGAGCACACTTAAGGGGTAGGGCTGGCCCTGGGCGATTCGGGGGCAATTGTTTACTAGCCAGAATCCAATCGCGAGCTTGTTCTATAGTAACTGGCCAAACCGCGACGCCATTCATTGCACCAGCGGAAAATGGAATCTCAATCATCTTTGTGCCAGTATTGTTCTCCAACCCAATATAATGGCTCACATGCTGCTCCCGGCTAAAGCTCTTTTTAGAGATGAACTGATACTGCCTCCAGCAGTATGAAGCCAAACCCAAAAGGTATCACCTTCCGGTTGCTCGTGTAGTAAACATATTCAACTCGGACCAAAGCCAATGCATATCGACAGAGATAACTCTTGTAAACAACGACCCCAACATGCTTTGCGTCTTTTGTACTCACCTTGTGAGTGTCCAGCACAACCGTCTTGGTGTTTCTGCTTAGCTGGTGATGGATGAAGTAAACACACCTTCTCATTGAAACATCAGAAGTTCGATGAGGCGGGTTATTTACATGGGATACATCTGCAAAGCTGGTTGGATGCTGGCTGCTGTGTTGAAGGGTATGTTGTGGTGATAATAATGTGTTTATAACTGCATATCTCTTCCCAGGCCGCCTTGGTATATAGTTTAGGATCACTCATCAGTTGAATCAACAAACAACTACGCTGTGTGAAGAAAGAGGACTGGGGGCATGAGCCAATACGATGCGCAAGCTCGGTCAATACCTCAAGAACGGTTGGATTATGCTTGGTCATTTAACCAAGTCCTCTCAGTTGTGAGAACAACCCGGTGGTCTAGACTTGGCGTTCTCTCACTTGGGGAGTGAATATTGTGAATATAGTCTCGGCTGAATGTCAAAGACTGAGCAGTCCATACCCTTTGGCAACATAGCTTTTCAGCGATGAGAAACATTAGTACTTCTGGCTTCTTTGCAAGGTCTAAGATATGAATCAAGCATGAAATCGTAGTCTCACGGAAACTCATCACTTCCGGACGACGGAGTGTAGTGGTCTTTGTAAGATGGAGACTTTGAAACACATCAGTGCCCTTACACGGACACTCGGGCACTATTGAATAGAAATAACCCCATAAACTATTCCTCTTAAGCAAGAAGAAGCAACCAGCATCCATCCATCGTTAGGGTGTTGTGGCCGAGAAATGCCATACAAGGATGACACAGTGGGACGTAGTCGATCAGCTTTTGAGAAAGAAAATGACGTTATGTCCATAGCGAATATCTCAGCCAACGATCTGTCTTTACTGGAGAGTAAAGGTTCAAGAAGGAATGCAGATCTGGCTTGGGGCAGTCTCACTTGAGTGTTGGTGGGCCAAGGTAAGGAGAAGGATTTAGCCGGGAATGATAGAGTGATTGACTAGAGAGAAGCCTACAATGGAGTGATGAGAAGTGACGGTGGGACTAGCAACAGGTGCTGTCTACCTGTTGGCCAATTCAACATTCGTTTGACATCGACGGACCCAACGAAAGGGAACAACAGCCTCTTCAGATATAAATGGCCCATCGAGATCCACATTCGGGGTATGGGAAATACCCAACATCATCAGCTAAGTTAACAGATACAAGTGGAAGCCGCCCGGGGGCCAAGCAACCAGGATATGATACAAAGAAACCATGCCTGCTCACCACATGGTCAACGCCGTAGCAGATGCTTTCAGAACGGTATTGATACACTTAGCGCCGTGGTTCAACCCCACTTGACACCAAAGAAACTAAGCTTCTTTCCTATTTTCGATGCAGCCGTCTCTTCGTGCTCAAGGTAGACTCTCTCGTGCCCCTTTACATCCACAAAGAAGTACTTGTACTCGTATTCGCCCTGTCCGCGATGCCTGACCATGTGTAGTCGCGCAACGCCGTTGTTCAATGGCCCCTCGACCTGTTGCAGTTAGCATGTGTCCGAATTTATGTATGCTTGTGAACTTGCATAGAAATGCATCAGCAAGTGCTGGTTTCCTTGGGCATCGACAGACTCCGAGGACCTAAAATTGTCAGCGATTGCCCAGTGCCAGTATGGATGTGATATACATACGCAACAGGGCGTGCCCGTCTCCACTTGTTGAATGTTTCTTCTCCATGCGCCGAGATCTTCTTGGCATCGCCGAGCAGCTCTAAACATCGAGGGTCGTCCTTGATTCTGTCGACGGCGCGATTGAAGTTTGAGATTTTGCTATCGGGGGAAAAGACTTCGGTCCAGAGAAAGTATGTCACGCCACCCTACTAAATGTTTAGCAACTCATCGCATGCCTTGGCGGGCAAAGCGACTTACAGTGAGCACGAGGCCGACCAGAATCATGCCAAAGTTGACCGTCTGCTGAGTGGCACGCCCGGCCTTTTCTGTCGCTGAGAGCTGGCTCCATGGCACGTATCCGGTATCGTTGAATGGCGTCACTGCCCTCCGCTTAGGGCCCTGGGGTGTTGCCCCCAAGCCTTTATTTGTCGCATAGCATCGCGAGAGTAGGAGAGGTTGTAGTTTGGAGGGGCATCCCACGAAGGCGGTTGGTCGGATCGGAATTAAGGAGGTGGTCGGCTTCATCCTGGCGATTTCACAGCAGCCATGGTATCAGGACTGTTGTCCTGACGAGAAAACCAACGATTGAACCAACGAGGGGCTGACGTAGGAGTTGACTGCATCTCGGACCTCTTCTCAATTGGAGCTCTACGATGGGTTGCATGTTGTAGTTGCTTCACCGCCCGGCAGAACGACGTGGGGGAGAAATGCGACCGAATCAGGACTAGCGTGACTGATATGCCACTTTACCTTAGAGACACCTGCCCTTGATGACCGACTCCTTATTATTCCTTGAACGAATTCCGGCGCCCAACTTGACGTTAAGACCTCCCTAGCCCGACGAACTGTCTTTTCTTTGACACGTCGCCTATACCCGTCGCACCTTAAAGTGGCTTCTCGAGCTCCCGAAGTACCCGTCACTCCTTCCAGAACATTGTGCCCTGCCTTATCGAGGCCCAAAAGTCAACATGAGCGCTCTTGCGACGAAGCAGCAGTCGCTGAAGATCTTTGAGAAGTTGAAGACCAAGCCTGCGAACAAGGTATGTAGCTGTCAAACACTCTTTGCGCAGCCGTGGTAGCAGCGCTGACTCTTGACGCAACCTAGATCTGCTTCGACTGCGGCCAGAAGAACCCTACCTGGACATCAGTCCCCTTCGGCATCTACCTCTGCCTGGACTGCTCCTCCAACCACCGAAACCTGGGTGTCCATATCTCATTCGTGCGATCAACCAACCTCGACCGTATGTAGCCTGCGACACCTCCCTCATCGCCTACAAGACTGACGACCGAGTACAGAGTGGCAATGGGACCAGCTGCGCTTGATGAAGGTCGGTGGCAATGAGTCTGCCACCAAGTTCTTCCAGCAGAATGGTGGCACCGCTGCCCTGAACAGCAAGGACCCCAAGACCAAGTACCAATCTAACGCCGCCACCAAGTACAAGGACGAGCTTAAGCGACGTGCTGCGCGTGACGCCCAAGAGTATGTTTCTATCCTTCCCCTAAGGCGCCCCTGATATATATACCTGACATGTGTCTAGTTTCCCCGAGGAGGTTGTCATTACCGATGCCGTCGATGATGGCTCTGCTACCCCCGCCGGCGAGCCTGACGACGACTTCTTCTCTTCCTGGGACAAGCCTGCCATCAAGAAGCCTACACCCCCCGTTTCTCGCACTGCGACCCCGCCTGTGATGGGCCGAACGCCCTCTCCCTTCCTCAATGCCGGCAACGGCAACGGCAAGGACATTGCCCGCGCTTCTTCGCCTCTTGCCCGAAATGCCTCGAGCGAGTCCAAGCCCGCAAGCCGAATCACGACATCGGCTGCCCTCCGCAAGACTGGTGGCATTGGTGGTCCCCGCAAGGCCAATGTCCTCGGTGCCAAGAAGACTACCAAGCTAGGCGCAAAGAAGGTTACCAGCGACGCGATCGACTTTGACGAGGCCGAGAGGAAGGCCAAGGAGGAGGCCGACAGGATCGCGAAGCTTGGCTACGACCCCGACGCGGAAGAGGATTCTGCGACCAAGGCTGCTACTGGATCGGCTGCTGCTATCATTTCTCCCACTCCCGTCAGCCCCAACAAGAGCAGTTATTCATCGCATACACGCCAGAAGTCGGATGCCGAAATGGAGCGATTGGGCATGGGCATGGGACGACTGGGCTTTGGCCAAATTGGTGGTCCCAAGGCAGCTGCCGCCGCCCCCAAGAAGAATGCTGGTGGATTTGGTTCCGTTGGACCTGTCAAGGCTGCGGCTCATGGCAAGCTTTACCCATCCATCCACCAGAACAAGTATGTGCTAACCCAAGACAGATGACTCGGAGCGATATGCCCGCGACAAGTTCGGTAGCCAGAAGGGCATCTCATCAGACGAATTCTTCGGCAAGGGTGCCTTTGACCCCAACGCCCAGGCTGAGGCCAAGACCCGACTCCAAGGCTTCGAGGGCGCGACCGCCATCTCGTCCAACGCCTACTTTGGGCGACCTGAGGAGGAGCCTGAGGAGGAGTACGGCGATCTGGAGTCGGCGGCCAAGGACTTTGTGCGCAAGTTTGGCATCACGGCCGGTGACGATCTCGAGAACCTGACACAAATGGCGGGCGAGGTGTCCTCCCGGCTCCAGGGAGCCATCCGATCTTACCTTGGCAACTAAGCAGATGTGCAATTGACAAGTTGGAATGTGAAGCATGAGGTTCCCGTGTCTCAGGGGGACGCTGGAGGAGAAGAAGAAGAAGAGAGCAGAGAGAGAGAGAGAGGCACGGCCGATTCGAGAATATGGCATCGAGCAAATCATGGCGCAAATAACATGCGCTCGGCATGAATCTGTCTGGGGCGGGGTGCTTTTTGGAGCTGGCGTACATGCGATGTCCCAAGTTGGCTGCTTTGGTTACCTAGTATGAAATAGAGATTTGATGTTTGCTACCTAGTTTACGACAAAAAAAAGAGTCTACATTGTTTAAAATATAGACATCAGACTGGGAGGTTGAAGTAAAGCAATGAATTCATGCCGCAATGGTGCGTTCTACATGGTGATGCTATAGTCTACAATAAGGTATCCAGAAAACAGGAGCGTCAAAAGGAAAGAGGTTGTTTACAGCTTGGCAATCATCTTGTTGCCCTTCTGCAACCAAGCGACGGCATCATCCACAAACTCGTCCACGACGGCCTTCGCAGATTTTTGCTCGTTGACCACAGCAGCACATTTGCCCATGAGGTAAGGGCGGTACTTGTCAAAGATGTCCTCCTCCTCGTCATCGTTGTCGTTGGCGTTCTCGGACAGCTTGTCGAGGTCGGCCTCGTAGGGGATGACACCCTTGGCGGCGAGCTCCTTCATCTCAGCAACGCGGTTGGTCTCCCAGTCGTTGATGTACTCATTGTTGCGCACGCGCATGGGTCGGCCGGTGAAGATGATGGTGCGGATGTTGTCGTCGTGGCCCGAGGTGCGGACAGCCTCCTTGTGGGCCTTGGGGGCGCCAGCCTCATCAGTCAGGATGAAACGGGTGCCGACCCAGACGGCGCCGGCACCCATCATCAGGGAGGCGGCGAGCAACTGGCCATTGTGAATGCCACCAGCGGCAATGACCTGAACGGGCTGGCCGGTCAAGGGCGACTTGTGCTTCTTGCAGATGTCGACAACGGCGGGGATGAGGACAGTGGTGGGAATGTCGCCAGTGTGGCCGCCACCCTCACCACCCTGGGCGCAGATAATGTCAACGCCGAGGTCGATACACTTCTGAACGTGCTTGACGTGGCCGATCATGTTCATGTAGACGATGCCGTGGGCGTGGAGCTTGTCGACGACGGCCTTGGGGGGCACGCCGACGGCCGAGACGAAGAGCTTGGCGCCCTCCTGGATGATGATGTCGACCAGCTCATTGAGCTTGCCCTTAGTGTAGTCGTAGCTATTCCAGGTGATCACGAGTCAGCCAAGGTGTTCAAATTTGCATGTGATTGAGGACATTTCGGGAGTGGAGGGCCGGAATGTGGAGGATCAAGACACAAAACGTACTTGGTCTTGCGAGCGCTTCCGCCGACCTGGGGGAGAAGCAGGTCAACACCAAAGGGGGCGTTCTTGTCGACGAGGAAGCTCTTGAGCTCGGCGATCTGCTCGCGCAGCATCTCTGGGGTGTAGCCGACGCCTCCGATGACACCGAGACCGCCGGCGTTGGAAACAGCGGCGGCGAGCTTGGGGCCAGCAGCCACGTTCATGCCGGCGAGCAGAACGGGGTGCTTGATCTTGAACAGATCGGTGATGGGGGTTCGGAGCTTCTCTGCATGACGAGAGTCGTTAGCGATTGCTGCGCATCATGGGGGAGCGAATGCGATCCGGGGTAATGACGTACGTGGGGAGGCCATGATTTCTAGATTGGCGACGACGAGGTTTGTAGATGGAGGACAAGAACTGCTCGCTTGGTGGATGAAAAGGAAGAGAGATAATAGGAAGAAAAGGGGTATGAAGAAGTAGCAAGCGTGGTCAGCAGGGACTCGAGAGATTATAAACAAGCCCCGAAAAGTTGTTTGATCAGCTGAGGGGGACGCAAGAAAGAGGCCAGAAGCTGCTTCGCGATGGACGACGGATGGACCACATGCCGAGGCTTGGAGCCGGAGACAGAGGATGATGCGGGGGTTAGGCCGCTTCCGGCTTAGCGCGCAATTGAATCTGGGGAAGATGCCGAGGGACGAGAGTTGCGTGGTGCCTTTTTGGCTCGGTCTGAACGGTTATGTCGGTTCAGGCTGAATCTCGAGCGCGGAGAAATTTGATTATCAGATGAAACAGAAAAGATGAGTTCTTTTTTTTTTTCTTCTGCTTGTTGCAATTATCAGTCGAGACTGGGATTGTTGGACGACAGTCTCTCTGTTGTGTCTCTGACATGTGCTCGGTGCTAGTCTTGACTAAGACGGTCTTGGCCTTGGACGCTATTCAAGACCCCGTGACATGGACAATGACGACCACTGTAGTTCAAAGTCAGCGCCGAAAGCCACCAAGAGACACGACTGAGTCAGATCAACAACTTCTCTCTCTCTCATCCAGGGCCCAAATGTAAGGGTCCAAAACTCTAAAGAGACGATTTATGGTCAGCTAGACGCTTCTCCATGGCGTTCAAACTCCAAGGCCCCACCAGCTCGTCAATTTAGCGCCAAATTTTTGCAACCTCTCTCCATGGAGGCTCAACCCGCTCAACACTCATAACCTAGTCTCGCGAACCAGCATGTAGGTAAGCGGCGGCAGACGAAAAAATCGCCATGAGAAAACCTTTTCCTTCACGCCCGCTGATACGCAGCCTCGCCACCACACGCAATGCTGCATATCCGCCCAGGCGGACCTTTGCCTCAGCCTCGCCATGCCGGATGCCCTCGGCCATTGCGGTGCGACCTCGCCTCTGCGCGACAATGCCTGGACTGAAACGTTCGGCCTGCGGCTGCGCGTGCTCGTGCGGCAGTGGCAGTAGCGGGCCGCGAAAGACGACGGCGTATATCGCCTTGGGGAGCAATATGGGAGACCGCGTCGCCGAGATTGAGCGTGCGTGCAACGAGATGGACCGTCGAGGCATCAAGGTCAAGAGGACCAGTAGTCTTTGGGAGACGGAACCCATGTATGTGACGGACCAGGACCGCTTCGTCAATGGAGCTTGCGAGGTGTGTATATTCAAGGGGAGAGAAGATGTATGACTCGGGGCTGACCAATCAATAATCATCCAGGTCGAGACCGAGTTGGAGCCTCTAGCACTGCTCGATCAACTACAAACCATTGAGAAGGAGATGGGCCGGAAGAAGGTCATTGACAAGGGCCCACGTAACATTGACCTAGATATCCTCCTCTACGGCGACGAGAGGGTCGACCATGAGCGGCTCAAGGTGCCTCACATCGGCATCCTGGAGAGGGAGTTTGTCCTCAGACCCCTGGCCGAGTAAGTTGAATTTTCCTCGTCAACCGTATGACAAGAAAATCTGACAACCGCCGCAGGCTCATTCCGGCCAAGTCATTGGACCCCTCTAAGCCGTGGAAGCTGATCCAGGACCATTTGAACGAGCTGCCCCTCGACGAGCCCCTGTCGTCCATGACACCCCTCTCACCGTCCTCGAGTCCCCTGACGCCACTCGCGCGCAAGAGGAAGACGCATATCATGGGGATCCTCAACCTGACGCCGGACTCGTTTTCGGACGGCGGTGTGCATGCTCAGGATGGAATCGCTCAGACGGTAATCAACATGGTCAGGGACGGGACGTCTATTATCGACGTGGGCGGCCAGTCCACTGCGCCTGGCCG
>SSHR01001288.1:0-26710 GCA_006518225.1 Fusarium neocosmosporiellum | reverse complement strand
CCCTTAATAGCAACCACATGCTTTAGCAGTTCTACCGCCTCCTCGATCTGACCGTTGGCTCGGTATGCTCCTGCGAGGGCGTGCTGTGATGCCAGTCGTGAAGGGTGATTCTCCGCTAATGTCGTCTCCTGAATCGCAACCACATGCTTTAGTAGTTCCACCGCCTCCTCGATCTGGCCGTTGGCTTCGTATGCTCCTGCGAGGGCGTGCTGTGATGCCAGTCGTGAAGGGTGATTCTCTGCCAATGTCATCCCCTCAATAGTAACCACATGCTCTAGCAGTTCTACCGCCTCCTCGATCTGTCCGTTGGCTTCATATGCTCCTGCGAGGGCGTGCTGTGATGCCAGTCGTGAAGGGTGATTCTCCGCCAATGTCGTCCCCTTAATAGCAACCACATGCTCTAGCAGTTCTACCGCCTCCTCGATCTGTCCGTTGGCTTCATATGCTCCTGCGAGGGCGTGCTGTGATGCCAGTCGATCAGGGTGATTCTCCGCTAATGTCGTCTCCCGGATCGCAACCACATGCTTTAGTAGTTCCACCGCCTCCTCGATCTGGCCGTTGGCTTTGTATGCTCCTGCGAGGGCGTGCTGTGATGCCAGTCGATCAGGGTGATTCTCCGCTAATGTCGTCTCCTGGATCGCAACCACATGCTTTAGTAGTTCCACTGCCTCCTCGATCTGGCCGTTGGCTTTGTATGCTCCTGCGAGGGCGTGCTGTGATGCTAGTATAGAAGGGTGATCCTCCGCCAATGTATTCTTCTTCATCTCAACCACATGCTCTAGCAGTTCCACTGCCTCCGCGATCTGTCCGTTGGCTCGGTATGCTCCTGCGAGAGCGTGCTGTGATGCTAGTTGATCTGGATGATTCTCCGCCAATGTCGTCTCCCCAATTAAAACCACATGCTCTAGCAGTTCCACTGCCTCCGCGATCTGTCCGTTGGCTCGGTATGCTCGTGCGAGTTCGTGCTGTGATGCCAGTCGTGAAGGGTGATTCTCCGCCAATGTCGTCTTCCGGATCGCAACCACATGCTTTAGCAGGTCCACTGCTTCTGGTATGCGGCCATCTGTAAGTAGACATCGGCCGGCCCAGTATTCCAGCTGGCAGCTCTCATCGCAAACCCTCCTTTCCATTTTCAGCGCTTTGAATGCGTGAGGCAGGTACAGTCGCCACAGCTCGCGATTCTTCCAGTCATCAGTAGGAAATACATTCGTGAGATGCGCCAATACCTCTTCTCGAGTTCTATCTGCACCATTCTGATCTTTGGTCCATGCCAATGTTACGGAGTGGACCAGGCTATGCATGTCGAATAACGGCTCATTTCCTCGTTGGCTCAAGAAGCCATATCCAAGGAGCGTACCGATCGCTTCTGTCATCTCTTGTTCCGTCTCTGGTTTCGGGAGTAGAGACCGAGGAATCGCTTTCGGCTCAATAAAAGCCATGAAGGAAAGCAGGTAGGCAGCGTGCGTAGCCGATTGGCGAATCTGTTTGAAGGATATGATCCATGTCGTAGCAGCGGCGCCTTGTGAGCGGTGGTAGTGGGTTTTATCGCGAAGTCTGCTATTGAGTAACTTGATCGTAGGCTGACCTGTGTTTTTGAATAGCTGAAGATAATCCCAGACGGCGACCTGATTCATGTTCATGTACGCCGCTGCCTGCGCAATCGCCAACGGAAGATGGGTGAGCTGTTCCAGAAGTTCTTTCAGCACCTCTGCGTCCAGAACCTGATCACTTTGTATCAGAGACCGCTGTAGGAAGGTTGACGCCTCCTCCGTGCTCATCTCTGATAATCTCACCACTGCATTCCCTGCAGCAGTAACGGCCACTTTCTGGGATCGTGTTGTGAAGAGAATGCGTCCGGCCTCGCTTTGTGGGAGAAAATCGAGAAGTCCATCTGTCTCTGCGGAACCATCCAAGATCGCCATATCATCAGCGTTATCGACGACCATAAACCAACTCCCTGCATCCTCTGAGCCAAGATATTGTCGCACCGCCTCCTTGGCGTCTTCCTGTTCATCATATTGTATCCCAAGCTTCTTTACAAGCTTCCCGCATGCTTGCTTGAAGCTGGCCATGCTCAGAGCAGGAATCCAGAAGACGGAATGGTCTCGCTCGTTATCCTTCACCCAATGAGCTAGGTGCAGGGCTATCTGCGTTTTGCCCATGCCACCTAACCCAACAAGAGCGACTTGCTGATCGCAGATTTCTGTGAAAAGCATACGCTTCAGAGTAGCGATAGTATCTTCACGACCGACAAAATCTTTGTTCTTGGGAAAAGGAATGTCATGGATTCTGCGGCCTTTTCAAGAATCAGTTCAAGCCCTATTCTTGGATTTGCTCCCATACTAACGCCCTCTTGTGCCGGAGTCCTCTACCTCTCCACCTGCGGGGATGGAGGGCACCCAGTGGCTTAGGAACGCCTTCATACAAGCTGCTGCTGTGGCCGCAGCATAACGCTGCCAGACCTTGCTTTTATGACTGTCGGCGTAGTCGCAAGCACCTTTGATCACGATGCATGGGAAACTATCCCAAACGCCAGCGCCCTCCATCTCGAAGGCAATGATACCATCCTCAGCTGCAATTCTGTCGCGGTCTTCGCCAGATTTCATGACCGAGTCTCCTGACGCCATCAAACCGGAATGGATAGCGGGCGTAGGATCTGCCCCGATGGCCTTGAGACGGCTTCGCGGCACAAGCTCGCCATCGCAACCGAGTTGTTCGCATGATTGCTGGTCTTCCGCATGAGAGTACGACGCTTCGAAGAGCTTATCGTTTGTAGAGCCAGGATACTCGGCTCGAAGCTCAGGTTCTTGACGAAGGACATCAAGATAGCCCGCCACCTTGCTGCCCAACTGTTGGCGGCCCCGAAGTGTTTTCAACTTTGCCAAAGCTGATCGTATTTCCTGGTTCGGTCGCCCTAAAGCATCCGTGAGCGTGTCTTTGCGGATAAAACGGCCTGGCAACTGCCGTCCAAAGTCATACTGGATAATACCATCACTAATGATGACGTCTCCGAGTATGATCTCCTCCTTGTGGGGGCCGAAAGGAACAATCCCGCATACACCCACGACGAGGGCAAGCCTGATGCTCGGGAAACTCGCTCGGCAGTTTGAAGCCACTGCAGCCGCGTTCGCTTTGCCCATCCCTGGCATATATGCGAGGACAACGTTGTGTCGACCGATCACACCTGTGGAGTAGGCATTAGGATCGCCTGGCGCTTTATCG
The DNA here is from genome assembly GCA_006518225.1 of Fusarium neocosmosporiellum. Lineage (NCBI taxonomy): Eukaryota > Fungi > Ascomycota > Sordariomycetes > Hypocreales > Nectriaceae > Fusarium > Fusarium neocosmosporiellum. Next base: position 23,488 of record SSHR01001288.1, on the reverse strand, counting down.
AAAGACGGGCCGTCATCGTCCCAGTGGTGATCGAAGAGAGCTTCGACGGCATCGGCCTCGAGGGGTAGGGCGCAGATGATGGCTGTCTCGAAGCCGCGACGGCTGTTCGGGCGGGCCGGCTGGGATGCCATGGTGGACGAGCGGCTTTGACAAGAAGCTAGTGGAAGCCAAAGTGGGCGGCACGGTTCGGGACGGCCGTTGTCAAATCCGGCATAGTGCCGAGACCATTAGCCTGAGAAAGCAAGACGAAGGGGGAAAGGCGCACGGAATGAAAGCCTGCGAGAATTATGTTTCATTCGCTGGCTTCTGAGAAGGTGCCGAAGGATGCTCTTACCGAATGTCGGCCATCACCAGCGATGGTGGGTTGCAGGACAAAGGAAATCGCGGGGAGACGATGGCGATCAGTCTCGACCCTGTTTCCCCGCCTCGTGACTCCAATGCTGCCTAACCACCACCAGCTTCGCAGCCAATCATACCCGGGATGGACCCCGCCAAGGCCGACCTGGTGGACCGCATCACCAATTGAGGTCTTGATTCTTGCCTACGGAAGATCTAAAACCCAGGCTGGGGCAGGCGGAATGGAGTCGGTCATTTTCACAAGCACAGACTGCACTCTTCTCTTGGATGCCCGTGAGACTCGACATGATGCTTACGATGAATGGAGCTCCCTTTGATCAAAGAAACCCACTAACTCAGCCAGGGCGGGTGGGGTTCGTCCCTTTGATTACTCTCTTTGAAAGAAGAGGCCACGTCGCTGCCTCCGTTGAAAGGTCATTTTACTCCCACATTTCAATCCATCATCTACAGAAACTGAAGCACGATGAGCGACGACGATAGCGATGTTTTCGGTTGGACATCAGAAGATCGAGACGACAGCCCCGTTGTGGTCTCTCAGCCACTAGCGCGACGTGACACGAGCCCCCTTGACCAAGCCCGGAGCGATCGCACTAGCCTACCATTGCTGCAGCTTGCCGACTGGGACGAGGAACTTCCCTACGACGAACAACCGCCTACCTGCGTCTATTACTCCATCGAGTGGAAGTTGACCCTGAACAATAGAAGCATTAGTAAAGATACCGAGCCGAACCTCGTGCTTGCTCCTGGCCCTTACTGGAGCACATTTCTCCGGTCCAAACTGGAGAAACTGGTAGATAAAAAGCTGCCGTCGAATAGATCTTTCAGCGTCGACGATACGGACATCGTCGTTTGTGTCAATGACCGAGGCGAAAGAGACCTCACCAAGCGGTTTGATGGCCTGAATATTGACTGGAGGGTTGTGGAGAGATAGTTGAAAACGTGGAGTCGCTTGCTGCTCATCGGAAAGAGACTGAGGGTCACCATTTCCTTCAACTACGTCGAGACGCACCAGACCAGTGGCGTTCCCACCCGTGGTAGAGGCATCAGAGGCGCCACTGCTTCCCAACTTGCCGAGAGGGCCGTTGAGATCGAAGAAGAAGAGGCCGTGTCTGCTCAGCCAGCAGTTTGGAGGCGGGTCTACGATCTATTCCGGTGCACGGGATCTCCTTGTGGCATCGGCCCACACTGCTGGGTTGACACTGTCGGTAAGAAACACTACAAGCTCAAGACTCACCACCTGAGGCAGCTCATCAAGTATGTCCAATTGGGTAATGTGCTACAATCGCACGATGATGTGCCGCCCGATGTGCGCGACTTGCTGTATGCCGAGGAGGCCCAGGACATCAGCCGCAAAAGGAAGCGCAGGACCTCTTCGAGTGCCGACTCCCGGCCTGTCAACATTACGAATGTGATGCCTCCTCACTCTGGTCGTCGATCCGATAGCTGCGACGCAAGGCCAACGTCTGAGCCGGCCGACACAGCGTCACAGGTTCCATCATACCTTGGCTTAACTGGGATGCGTGATGTCAACGTGACCGAGTACTGCACTTGGCACTGCTCCAAGGTCAGTAACAATGTCTAGAAGCAGGAGTTTCAGAAAGCTTGCCGCTTAGCGTTGGAGGAAGGACTTGATCTGGAACAGATTCGCATGGACCAAGATGCCGACTTCTTTATTGAGAAAGGGGTCAAAGCAGGCATCGCTCGGCGGTGGGTGAATGACGTCGAGATTTGGTTTCGAGAGGAGAAGGCGCTAGAGTCGGAATAAACAATCGTATTTCTATCCAATGCTTCAATACTTCAACGCTTCATAGTTCAGCCGCTCTGTCCTAATGCCTTTGTTCTGGCGGTTCCTCAATCTCCACTCCAGCGTGACGAAAGTGACCTTCCGCGCTCTCTTCCCATGCACCAACCCTATCCACGCACCACTCCAGGTAAGACTGAAAGTCTATCGAGATAAAATGTTCGTTCTCATGCCAGTGGCGCCTAATGAAGGCTTTCAACTCGGCAAAGAACTCCTCGATCGGGTTGAAGTCGGGCGAGTAAGGCGACAAGTACAGGATCTTGACGCCTGCATCCTCACACATCTTCTCGATGACGGGTGACCTATGGAAAGATGCATTGTCCATCACGAGGACCGAGTTCGGCTCTAGCCACTTGCCGCAGTGGTACAGCAGTTGTTCGATAAACTCTTCAAACACCGCGCTATCTGTGCTTCCAGGGAAGATCTAGTAGTATAGAATACCCTTTTGAGTGTAGGCGGGGAGAATCTGGTACCTTTGATCGCGATGGAACCGATCCATTTGCACCGGTGTAACACCTTTCGGGGCCCATCCACAGCGTCTCCTGCCAACGCGTCTGTCGCATCCAGACTCGTCAATGTAGACGAGTTGATACGATTTGAAGAAGGATAGCTTGTAGAGGTAGTAGTCTCGAAGGTCAGCGTTCCGCCCCATTGCTACACGTCGTGCAGTCTTCCTGGACCACCGCGCTGACTTCAGCGACCGGCTGATGCTGGATGCCATGACAGTAGTCTCGAACTCTTTCTCAAGAAAATCCACCATCTCGTCGCGGTACATGTTGGGCTTCACTGCGAGTTGGTCGAGCAAAGCAGTTAGCATAGGAGGACTCAAGGTCCGACGACGGCCAACACCGTTCGCGGGGGGCTTGGCCGACCCATAGCGTTCTATGTTCGTTCGTATTCGCCTGACGGAGCTTGCCCTGCAGTTGGCGGTGCGGGCTATTTCAGCATTCTTATATCCAGCGAGTATCATGTCATGAATCAGTGCATGTTGAGAAGCGGCGAGGTTCGGAGCCATAACGACATTGTTGATGGTGATGGAGAGAGTGGGTTTTCGGTCTCGCTGACCAGAAGACTGGCGGTGTGGGAGACATGACGGTTCCTTTGTGATGCAGGCAGAAGTGGCCGCGTCACAAAGAGTCTTTGAGTCCATCCTCCCGTCTTGTGGTCGGCAGTATCTGCAGCATGGCAAGGCGAGATGAATGGCTAATCCACTGACAGAAGGGAAGGAATGGAAAGAGTGCCGGAGCTTTTTATCTAGAATTTAAAAACGTGATCACCAATGATTTCATGACGTTAAGCTTAAGTGACTGAATTGCGTCTAGAAGTGGACGCTTTGGAGTCATGAAAGTAATGAAAGGGTAGATTACGGAACGTCAGGTTCCTGCCGAAAGGAGCCCCTCTTGTAAGCTGTCATCGAGGTACGGCGGTACGGTGTCATAATGTTATCAACACTGTGTAATGCACACGCCCTGGTCAGAAATGTCCGTGCGCAAAGAAGAAGATAGTTTGACAAGGGACAACCGATTTCGATCGTTACGGTATACCCCGGGGCTTATAACTCTCTGAGCTACCCACTTTAATTCCGCTCTCCCCACTTCCTCTCACCCACCTTTCCCGTTCGGCCACTGGTAAAACTTAAGCCCGGGGTTCCTTCGGCATCGCGGCGCCGACCGGCTGGCCGTGAAACTATGACAAACACATTCTATATTAAACAAGGCCAGGCGGCCATTCCGTTTTCTTTTCTTTTCTTTTCATTGCCGCCCAGCCGGCACAATGGGGACGATGTCTCGTGACAGGATACGGGACTTTACGCCTCGGAGACGTTTAATTCACGATGCAAAGCGCTGAGTGCTTTTCCGACCTTGTCTTCGATTGACTCGACTCCTCTTCTGGATCCGACACGCCTAAAAGATGATTCCTGCCGATCGAAACCTCTCGAATGCCTCGATCCACCCTTGGACAGGCTCCCTCTCCTCCGAGAATCCCACCTGCCGGAGCCGCTCCGCGCTCAATTGCCGATCAAACGTCAACCACCATCCCACGCTGTCAAGCTGCTTGCCCCCCGCGCCGACGCCTGCCGAGATCGCATTCGGCCTTCCGTTTTCCCCAAAGAGGTGCTTGTGCGTCTCGATATACTCGCTGGGAGGCTGAGAGGTGGTATCTGCTGAGGGCGCGATGCCGATGAGACCAAAGAATGATGCGATGGAGGGCCAGAGCTCGGCAAAGGTGGTGGGCTTTGTGTGGTCGAGCATGTTGATGATTTTGGATCCGCAGGACTCTGGATTCAGTGCTGCGTGGACAGCGATGCGACCGAGGATATGCGAGGCCACAGGCGTGAAGCGCGCGTGGTAGGCTTCATTGTTCCCTGGGAACGGAACCTGGACTTGGTCGGCATCGCCAGCGTTGCCCACGCCGTGGTTGAACGCGTACAAGGAGAGATACTGCGCCCAGTGCAGAGCCAGGGAATAGTTGGATCCGATTGGACTGAAGCCGACAACGGCGTCAGGACAGACCTCTGTCCACGTCCAGTCGCGGTCTTTGGATGCCTCGGTCAGAATCTGGCGGAACCAAGGGTAAGCCACCGTCTTTGCGTAGTCGGCGGGTAGATTGTCAGCCATGGACTCGTTGAGAGGAGGCGTGAAGATGCCATTCGGGATGTAGATGCCGTAGCCCTGCTGGAGTTAGCAGGAGGCCATGTGAGTATGGTGAGGACAAACCCTTGTGCCGCCAGAGTAGACGAATGACTTGAGGTGAGGAGCCAGGACATTCAGCGCAGAAGCGAGGCTCTGCATCATGTCGCAGTTGAGTTGGCATTCCTTCTCAAAGTCGTCATTGTACGGCGCAAAGACTGCTCTCGGTCAGTCGTGTTCTTCATCATATTTCCATAACGTACCAAAGTAAAAGACGTGCGTTATCTTGTCAATGCCAGCGACGTTCTCCTTCAATTGCCCCAAAACATTGTCTCTCTTCAAATCCACTCCCGACACAAGTTGAAGCTCTGGTCTCGTCTCTGATCCATCTGGCCAAAATGTCCGAGATGCATCAACAGGTCGATTGCTCACGCCTGTCACGCTGACGAAAGTCGTTGACGTAGGGTAACCCGACAAGAGCTGGTTGACAACAGCCCAGCCGATGAGGCCGGTTGCGCCAAAGACGAGGGCATGATTTTGAGAATCCGACATGACGAAGATAATTGAGTTTATTCGGTTGTGCTACGAAAAGAAATTGTAGCGGTTGGTGGTTGCTGTAGAGATTCAACTTGCAATTGGATTGCTCATGATGGCTCATCGACGCGGATTTCCTAAACGGGCCTCGCCGAAGAATGTGTCTTGATCACTCAAGAGATGATCTCGCAGGGCTGCACCTCCTGCATGAACATATCCAGCAGCGGGGCCAAGACATGCAGTCTTTTCTGCAGAATTCATGACCTTATTAATCTCCCACGACGCCTAATTATGCATGATCTCTTGTTTCATCCTTCCAGTGCTGCTTACCATCAACACCCCTCACTTAACATCGGACCAACGACGAGAACTTTGACATTAAGCGCGGCCTCTGCTTGAACAAGTAATTCCCAACTCCCAAATCCGCCCTGGATTGATCTGGCTAATCCTGGCATATCTGGCATGGCAAAACCCCTTATTCGGGATTGTCCCCCCCGCATGACTGAGCAGTCCGGTGGATGCTCGATAAGGCCTTAAGAAGGCTGTGCTGGAACTTGTTACTCTTGATATACTTCCCCGCGCCGTAGAAAAGTAGTCCCGGATGGGCGAAAGAATTGTTACTGAGATACTGCCTGCGGTACTTGGTCTCAAGGTTCCTCGCCCAGCTGTGTTAGAATAGTGCGACAGGTCGCATGTCGGGTCCTTGGGAGAGATGATGAACCCCTTGCCGTTCTTCAAGTTTCACAAGCTATACCCCAAGGCTGGCGCGGCCCGGTAGTTGTGAAGGCATCTCTATCGGAGGCCCGACGCCGCGTCGCTGGATTAAGAGTGTGGCCAGTCCGGAATACCGCAGTAGGTAGGGTTGGCCAACATCATCGCGTGAACTCGGTTCGCTTCCGAGGCGTGCGCATGCGTGCTGACTGTCTTAAAGATTAAAAGCAAGTGGCGATATCTCAATGCAGCGGCAGTCAATCTCCTGCTGTGGTTATCGTGTCGTTGAACAGTACGACGTTGTGGTAATTCATCTTACCTATACCTTATCTCTGTGATTGGAGTCCACGCCGTGACGGTACACGACTGTGCACCGCTCATATCAGGACACGAAAACCCCCAACATCGCCCCATTTGTCCATCTTGATGTGCTTCGCTAGAATAGGCTGAGGCGCATCTGCGAGCTCACACCTGTTGAGATCTGGACTGCTACCGTGACGGGACGCGTAAGATGACTATCTTGTTGACATCTGTCAATGTTGTACTAGTGAAGGTGGCCTCATTGTACTCAGGACCCTTGAAGATCTCGGGGATGGTCTCGGTCGTGAGTGTGTAGTGCAGGCACGCAGAGCAGAATATGTCGATTGGCTCGTCGGCGACTTTAAGCCTGACTTCACCGCGCCTAAGCTAATGGAGATGATGAAGATGTATAGATACTGTATAGTCTCACGATCCATTGTTTGGCTGCCTGTTGTGCCCATGGGCGACGTTCAATGATCTGAAGCGAGCTGCTCCCAAGCGTTGAGTTCCAGCCCAACGTTCCGGGTCAGAGTGCCTGGCGACTAAGAGATCTGTTGCACGAATCTGGCACAGTTGTTCCAGACCCTAAGTGCAGATTATAGATCAAGATGGGACGTTGTGTAATTGTCGAATAGTCGTGATCATCCCAAGTGTGGTGACAGGAGGAAAGAGTAAAGAGCCGGAGGGCAAATCATCCAGCATGCTATGACAAAGAAAGTGAGAATAGCCTCAAAGTGTGCTTGACAGATTGACCAATCAAAGACTACCAGCATGACCGTCGCACAAAGTTTGAGCATGTCGTTCGAGTGAGATAGTGCCACGACTCGAGCTGACCGTCTCTTTGAGGCGACTCACATAAAAGTTCGAAGCGATGTGACAGAGGCTGAGAGACACACAACACCAGACGACCCCTGGTGATCTCCAATCACGATGTTGCAAAGCTGTTCGGGCCCGAAGAGGTGGTAAGCTTGGAGAATGTCACGGCGAAACATTGCCAGCGACCACCACTCGCTTGGGGATCGTGATGCTAAATTAGCACTAGATTGGGTTGGTCGGGGAGTTTATTCGACGGGGGCAAGTGCTGGTGTGTGTTTCACCAACTCCCCGCCCAGTGAGGCTTCAGTCCAGCCTCTTCTTGGGGTAGCAGAGCGGGAGACGCGGCACATCAAGTCTGTGGGCCGATGCGGTGTATCGTATGCATCGTCTGAGCGATGAGCCAGGTTGGTGGATGGAGCAAAACAAGGATGGGCAATGTGACGACAAAGCCAGGGGGTCTGGACCAACAAGGCATTGGCGAATACGGACACTTCAACACCATCACAGTCAACTTCCCCCGCATTCGCGTCCAAGTCAAACGAACGACCAAACCGACCCAAGCGCCGCAAAAGAGCAGGGACCTCAGCTAACGTTAGCTTGCAAATAGAGGCGAGATCTCGACGCGGGCGGTGAAACAGGTGCAACGGCGCGTGAGCGCGTTAGCGGGCCCTTCCCCCCAAGAATGACGACGATTGCCCTTTGATGCAAGACGAGGGGGTCACATGCCTACATGAACGGGGAGTAAGATATTGGATGGGATGGATGGATCGCATGCTCAGGTCTTGCAGGATGGCGTCTTGGGACGCACACGAGGAACTCTTGGGGACTCTTTTGCCTCTCTTTGAGGATGGATCTCTTTCAGTCACTCGTTCAGCTTGCAAAAACAAAGCCAAAAAACAAGGTTGGTGCTGCCGCCCGTTGCGCCGTGCCAACCTTGTCCTGTCACTGCCGAGAGAAAGCCCATCTCCACAGAGCATCGCCTCAATGTGATCCCGTGGCATGCCTCTAGCAGGGCACAACGTGTGCCTCCCAGCCTTGGCTGAGATGACTGCGTCCAACGCCCGTCCAGGCCTTGCATGTCTCGCCCGTCTGGGCGCTCGTCATCCGAGCACGAGCAGAGCACCACATGGCCCTTGAAACCTCCACTTTTCGCTCAGACAGCTTGCTGAACCTTGCGCCCCGGCGGCCAAGAACCCCCCTGGTAAGATCGCAAGGGTCCGCCCAGTGGAATGCGGAGCTGGGGCCTACACACACACACACGGCGTCGCCGCCCGCCCGCCGTATCACAAGCTCCGGCGCAACGGGCTTAGTTGTTGAGCTTATCACAGAGTAATGCGTGCCAAAAGTAAGAAGAAAAATAACATTGGCAAACGGCTCCACGTGAAATGGATCGTGAGACGAAGTATCCAGACCACTGCATCCATGGACGGGACCACCCTGGATGGAGTCTAGGGGTCCCCTAGCAGATGACCCCCCGCTAGCTTAGCTGCCTGCCTTGTCCGCCAACCTTGATCGTCTCGGATTCTTCAACAAATAGGTTAAAACCAAACGGTGCCCGACTCATTCTCACCGACTCGCCTCGTCTCCGTATCCCTATCTTCTTTCTCTTTCTTGTCTTGGATTATTAGTCCTTCTTTTACCCCGCGTCTCCTCCCTCCCGTCTCGCCACAATCCGCTCACGTTTTCGCGCGTCGCATCCGACATCGCCGTACCATCGAATATACTCCTCGATACAATAGACCGTGAGCTTCGTGCTCTGCCGACTCGCAATCGCGGTCGCGTACCATAGCACTCGCCCGTCATGTCGGCTACAACGACGTCGGCCGCCGCGGCCGTTACGAGCGCGCATCCTCAGGGCGGCATCATCGATGGCCTCAACCCCATCCACTACAACCCCAAGGACCCAATCTCCCTCTTCATCATCCAGGCCATCATCATCATTGTCTTTTGTCGCCTGCTCCACTACCCCCTCTCCAGGTTCGGCCAGCCTCGCGTCATCGCAGAGGTCATTGGCGGCATCGTCCTGGGTCCGTCCGTCATGATGCGCATTCCCGGCTTCAAGGAAAACATCTTCCCCGCCGAGTCGATGCCCGTTTTGACCAATGTCGCTACCGTCGGATTGCTTCTCTTCCTCTTCCTCGTCGGTCTCGAAGTCGATACCCGAATGTTCAAGACAAACTGGCGCGTCGCTCTTAGTGTGGGCCTCGCGAGCATGATTGTCCCATTCGGTCTTGGTGTCGCTGTGGCCTGGGGCCTGTACAAGGAGTATGGCGATGAGGGTCACAAGGAGGATATGGAGTTTGGCACTTTCGCCCTCTTTATCGGTACCGCCCTCGCCATTACTGCCTTTCCCGTCCTCTGCCGAATCCTGTCCGAGCTCCAGCTTCTTGGAACTTCGGTCGGTGTGACTGTGTTGGCGGCCGGCATTGGCAATGACGTTACTGGCTGGGTTTTGCTCGCCCTGAGCGTTGCCCTTGTCAACAACGCCAATGGTCTCACAGCCCTGTATGTCTTTTTGACTGCCGCTGCATGGGTCCTCTTCCTCGTGTATGCAATCCGGCCTGCGTTCCTTTGGGTCTTGCGCCGAACCGACAGCATCCAGAACGGCCCATCCCAAGGAATCACGGCCTTGACCCTGCTTTTGGTCTTGGCGTCCTCTTGGTTCACTGGTAAGTCAAGTCTAGGCTCTTGATTAATTGATGGTGTACTCTAGCTGACCGGCAATTAGCTGCTATTGGTGTCCACGCTATTTTTGGTGCTTTCCTCATTGGAGTCATATGCCCCCACGATGGTGGTTTCGCCATCAAGCTGACTGAGAAGATTGAGGATCTGGTGGGATCGCTTCTGCTCCCTCTCTATTTTGCTCTTTCCGGTCTCAACACCAACTTGGGTCTGCTTAACGATGGCAAGACTTGGGGATATGTCATTGCTGTTATTCTTTGCGCCTTTTTCGGCAAGATCTTTGGTGGTTCCGTGGCTGCGCGTTGGTGTCATTGTCTTTGGCGCGAGAGCTTCACCATTGGTGTGCTCATGAGTTGCAAGGGTCTCGTCGAACTGATTGTCCTGGTAAGTGAAGCCCTCCGGGTTGGCAACGCAATACTGACCTCATCAGAACATTGGACTCCAAGCAGGCATCCTCTCACCCCGAACATTCACCATGTTCGTGGTCATGGCACTGGTTAGGGATGCGCCCTTACGTACAGAAAGCTGCTAATCAATGTTAGGTAACCACCGTCGCAACTACGCCCCTGACCAGATGGCTCTATCCTGTGTGGTACCGCCAGAAGGTGGACAAGTGGCGCCGCGGCGAGATTGACTGGGACGGAACCCCTCTCTCTACCGAGGCCCAGGTTTCCGAGCACAAGATGGAGGAGGCTCTGGACAAGTCACAGACTAACCGGGTTATCCTGCACCTTCGTCTTGATGCCCTGTCTGGTCTGTTCAACCTGGTCTCCCTGCTTGGAGGTTCCAGGAAGGCGTCGCACATCGCCAACTCGGAAGCCGATGATGCTGAAGGCTCGGCTGCTGTGATTGCAGACGACAAGCCTCGACACCCGCCTCGTCGCCCTCTCGAGGTCCGCGGAATTCGTCTCATGGAGCTTACCGATCGTACATCGTCAGTCATGCAGTCTACTGAGGTTGCCGAATTTACTTCTCGCGATGCCGTCTTCTCGGCTTTCCAGACCTTTTCCCGCCTCAATGGTGTCGCCGTCGCTGGCCAGGTCTCCATCATTCCCACGTCGGCTTATGCAGAGACTCTCGCTAAGTGCGCTGAGGAGGCCAAGTCCGACTTTATGCTCATTCCCTGGAGTACGTATGGTGGTCTGGCCGAGGAGAACTACGGCGCCGCGCTGTCCGATAACGACAGCCCGAACGACCGCTTCTTCAATAGGACCTATGTCGACTACGTCCAGAGCGCTCTTGAACGATCAACCTGCACTACTGGTGTCTACATCAGCCGAAGCCTGGACAACAACAGCCTCTCCAAGAGGCCGACTCTTACCCGCAGAGCTCTCACCGGACTCTCAGTCCATAGCGACCACGGTTCGCCTGCAGTCCAGAACCCGGTGGATCAGAACCAGCACATTTTTGTACCTTTCATCGGCGGCGAGGATGATCGCGCAGCTCTGCTCTTTGTTCTTCAGCTTGCACACAACCCTCATGTGTCCATCACTGTTGTTCACCTCGGCTTTAGCGAGGATGACCCCGATCTCGAGACACACAGCCCAGCCGATAGTACCCCTTCGAGCAGCAATGACATTGGCAAGGCTGTCGTCGGAATCCCTTCTGCGAGCGACATGGATCTTTTGAGCACTGCCAAGAAGAACGCCTCTGGCACCCTCGAGGGCCGTGTTATATTTGTCGAGGTTTCCGTCGACTCTGTTCGTCAGCTTCCTGACCGCGCTGTCGCCCAGGCGCGCGAGGTTGTTGGCAAGTCCAGACTCAACGTGGGAGACTTGGTTGTCGTCGGAAGAGCTCACCCATTCTTTGACAACCTCCTCGTCGACGACCTGGGCGTTGAGCGCGAGTTCCAGCGCACCGTGGGTGTTCTCGGCGACCGCTTCGCCCGGGCCGGTATCGACGCTGGCCTTTTGGTTATTCACGACAAGCAAGCCAAGGCTTGATTTGCTTCACGCTGCATTTTGTGCTACATTGGATATGGTATGAAGGCGTTTGGATCACTCTCAGCTTGTGGGCTTGGGCACTTGCATAGAGTACACGGGTTTTGCATACAGGGAGACTGATGTGGATTGAATTGGATTGGATTGATTTTTAGCATATACCAGATCTCGACTACCCCCAAGGTCATGAGCTATGAATGGATTTATTGTCTATAGATTTCATGTTGTGGTGATGTGATGGATGATGATGCTGTCGATGCTGTGAGAATGACTTGATGCTTCCCACTATGTGGGCTGATAAAATGTCTGCTCGGCAGTACGAAAAACAATGGCGTAAATGGGAGGATTTATATAAACGAAGGTGTTGAGGGGTGTGGCTCAAAGAGGTGATGATGAAGCTATCGAATGCCCGCTAGCCCGATGGCGAGGCATCCACAACAGAAGGCTATGACGGCCTTGGTGAGGATGCGTAGCCTATCTCTCGACTGCTTCGTGTGATGGGCCAATGGTCCTCTGAAGCCTGCGGCCAGGCTCAATCGGGTGCTCCCATTCGGTGAGGAGCAAAGCAGAAGGCCTCAGATAGACCCATGAAGATGTGAAACACGAAAGGACCACTATGTCAGGAGGGGCACCTCGATGAAATGACAGCGGTAAACTAGGCTCAAGGCATCCACAATCACTGAAGCTGGAAAACGTGGTGAGAAAGACTCATCTCTTGAATGGATGTCTCCTCATGATCGAGGTGAGTTCACCAGCCCCTCTTCAGTTGGCCGTGCGACGATCTAGCCACATGATGTCTTGGACTTGCGACTGTATCAAAGCGGCGGTGGGCATCCAGCCAAGTCAGCTCGCTCTGCTTATCCTCCTCCTCATTCAAGGGGGGATGGTATACCCGATCGTACCACAGGGCGTATGCCGACACCACTGCGGTGGCCTATCCACGCTGGCGAATCTGCGTTGTTGTCCTTCCGTTCGGTCAACAACCACCAGTTGAGGTGAACAACGCTCAAGACCTTCCCCCTATGAAGTCGAGAGAGTCCGGGAGATGAGGGCATCATCGGTTGAGCCCACGACCAGAAACATCCAAGGTCCACGGTTCAAAGAGTCCCACAGAGGTCACTGTTTTGTCCGCAACCGATGTATATATAGGGTGTCTTTCTTTCCGTACCAGACGCGGAAAGGGAACGGATGAGATGTCGTGGCTCTGCGGGCTGAGAAGTGGGACGCCTCCGCCCGGAATGAATGACGATGTTCAGCCCTCCCGGGAGTATATATAGGGATATCTTTCCTCTTGGTTGACGGCGCGCAACAACGATGAAAATGCATTCGAGTTCGAGGGAGATCCATTCCTATTCTTTCAATAGTCCTCTGAAGCCTGCTGCGGTTGAGGTCGAGCTCAATTAGATTGTTTCACTATCTCGGGAGCAAACAGAGGTCCTAAGATGGACCATTCGGGCTCTCAAGCACAAAGGGGCCACCATGTCAGAAACTGGGACCCCCGCTGAAGGAGCAAGAATCGGTTTCTGAATGTACGTCTTGTCATGATCGAGGTAATTCCACCCGCAAGCTTCGTTCGGTTCATGTAGTCGGTTGCTTGGAGTCCATTCCCACGACAGCAGCTGAAGTATGTCTGCACCAGTTTATATAGGGCACGGGAAGGTGGTATAGTGAATCAAGCAGCCCAAGAAAGAGGACGAGGCATGTAAGTGCCGGACATACAACGACATGACCGCTCGATCCCAGGCCCGTGCAGTTGGATCGAGTGTTCGATGCGCAAAAGCTGCCTATTGAGTGTTTGCCTTGGGACGTTGTCGACACGGCAACAAAGACTGGTGATGCCCTTTTGTTCGGCCCACAGCCACCAGTGCAGGCTCCGAGGCCCCTTGTAATCACTCTCCTGGCGAAGTTGGGAGAGGCCGAAAGATGAGAGTCAGGTCAAAGGCTGGGAACTTACAGAGTCCAGGATTTGAGAGAATCCCACAGGTCTCCCCATTTTTGGCTGCAGCCAGAATGTATATGGGGTGCCTTCCCTTCCGTCAGCGGCCCGAAAGGGGCACAGATGGGATGAAGACTGGGTTGGAGGATATCCGTCCAGAGCTTCTGCCAAGCAGCACTCGCGGGTGTATATATGAGTGTGTCTGTTCTTTTCGTCGGCGGCCAACAATTGTAGGGTATAATATTTGAGAACGATCCATCTTTCCTCTCCGGTGGGACGTCTCAAACTACACCCGAATAATTGAGCCAAAGAGGCAGCCAGGCGCAAGTAGCCTGCACCCAGGTCATCACTATTTGCCGAGACGTCTCAGTTGACAGCAAATTCGAAGTGGTTAGCGATGCGTAGGTTATATAAGTTCGCCATCGGGCTAGAGGGGTCCTGAATGCGATCATTGCCCCGGCTTCCTTTAAGGACACGGTAGTGGGTGGCGGCGATCAGCCACCACGGGGGGCAAGACTGATCGTTGTTCAAAAACTTGGGTACAGGTCGCTGGGTGGTCTTTATATAGAAGGAGACAAGCACCGCTTCATGCAACCACGGCTTGGCTGAGGATCCCCAATGTGCTTGGCGTGGGGAGGTGCCATGTAACAAGATATATAGAGTGTGGTATGATCGGTCTGTGTAGATGACCAGAAGAGAAGGTGAAAGGTCGCCGCAGCTAGATCCAAGAGGTTGCAAAGGTATTCGTAGATATATATATATGAGCATGGATTGTTGCTGTCATGCTCCTCGTCGGCGGCGTCGTTTAACGTCTCGATGTAGATGGGAAAAAAAATAGGCTGAAGAGAAGTATTGTAAACAGTCCCAGTGGTGAGACGGTTTCACCAATGAGCCAGTCCCGGTATTTGAGAGGAGTGAGCGAAAGGAAGCGCTTCGGGTCTAAGCTGGCGAGGGCTGTGGTGATCCAAGCTCCAGTTGTATATACGGCGAGTCTATGTGGCACTCTTAGTTGAGGTTGAGTGTTGATGTGATACACCATCTCCACGTCAGGCCCGTGACACGGTCAATCGCCAGGGGTGCAGGCGTCAACTAGGTCTTTGGCGACTTCAGCAAGATCTGGTCGTCGAGGTCGATTTGAGCAGGCCCCTGGGACGTAGATCCAACAGGGGCGTGGGGATGCGGGTATATAGTGAGAGGGTTGGGACTGGTGAAGAGCAGAGGGATGTGTGTATACAGAGTCTCGATGTCCACCACCTCAACGGACCCTATAGCCAAGTGACACGGCAGATAGTGGTAAGAGAAATGCCCGTCAAGGCACCAAAAGGCAAATAGGCGTGGAGAGCTTCGGGATCGAAGGACTGGGTGCTTATTTTTTTTATCCATGGATAAAATGGGCAAGAATGCGGGAAGATATGGCAGGCCATATTTGAGGTTTTTGTGCATCGCAAGTCAAGCCAATCTGATATGGATATGCCCCTTTGAGAGTATATATATGATGAGAAAAGGATGGGTGGGATGGAGAGGGATTGAAGGGGGATAAGGCGCCGCTTTTATACTTTGGTGATGAGATGGTGTTTGTGGTTTGGGTGTTTGGATTGAAGGCTAAACACTTGGCTGTGCTATGTGAGCGAAGTGTGCCTCACAACATGAACTCAAGCGTGGGAACAAATGCCATGCTTGAGAAATCAGCATCTATCAAAAAGAGAGGGCATGTTGTTGATGATGATTGCCAAAACTAACTGGGTCAAGATATCATGATAAAGCAACAGATAGAATCCACCCCCCTTGCACGAGAATGCTTCGCTGCCTTGTACCCGCGCGAATGACGATAAAAACACCGCAATCAGGCCCCAGAATGATCAAAGAGAGCCCCTAGATTCTGTCCAGCCACCCCCTTCAGGCCCCATCCTGCTCTAGCTCAGGTTTTCGCTTCTCACCTCTGGGAGCATTAAGGATGCTCAGAACCAAGGCACAGGTATCCACAACCTTATCCACCCGGCGATTCATCGTAGCGAGGTCACCGTTGGAGCTCTTGATGTCCTCTTTGAGCTTCTTCTGGCTCTCCAGAAGTTGTGTTCGAGTCTCTCGGAGCTCTTCCTGAGTATTATTGAGTTCCTCTCGAGTCCTTTGCAGCTGTTCCTGAGTGTCCTTGAGATTCTTCTCGAGCAACTCTGCACCTCCGTTTTGCACAGCTCTGTTGAGAAGGGCTGGTGCATACTCTGTGACGGCCTCAATGATGGATGGCTTATTCACATCTTCAATCGCGGCCTTGAAGCCTTGCACCTGCTTCTTCATCTCACAAAGGGGGTATGCACCATCGAATTCCCATAAAAAAGCGTTTTCTGATGCTCCACCGGTATGTTGGTTGGGTAGGAGATGGAACTGGTTGGGAACTCGACCCCCCAGAGGGTCTCCATATCCTTGCGAATGGGTTGCAGGCTTGGGTGATCAGGACCCCAGCGGGTAGCCAAGAAGAACCAGTGAGGATAGTAGAGTTCCTTGCGGTTGCGCTCAATCCCTCGCAGCGTCTTGTAGCACTCGTGCTCGGTTGGCGACTTGGCCTTTGGGAGCCAAGACTGCTCACATGCCTTGGGCAAGAACTCGGCCAACTCGCAAGCAAGTGACTTCTCCATTTCCAGCTTGATGCGATCGAAACGAAGACTTATACGGTAAGCAAGAAGCGGGTTTTCAAGTACTAAGCCGGTGCCCTTGGAGGCGGAGAGGTTTAGCTTGACCGAGTGGCCAAGTTCTGGGGGAGCACTCCGGCCTTCATTCCCTTTCGCCCCTGTAGGTATTTGCGGGCGGCGCTTTCCGGCAGACTGGTGGGTTGACTTGCAGAAGCCATGATGAGGTCGGCATCCCTAAATGACTATCGTTTAGCCCATACCCTGGCGTCTGGCTTAGAGTGCGGGTAATAAACTCGGGGTACACTTACGGAGTGCGAACGACTCGAGGAGGCAGGGAGAGGATGATCGAGAGTGGGCGGGCAAATGATTTGGCAAACCAGGAAGGGAAGGGGGGGGTGTTGAAGGAGGGTGTGAAAGCCTCAAGGGTGTACTCTGGCAGGTGTGGTTGGCCTGTGTTGAGTCGAGCCCCGATGGTGGTTGAGAGGTCAAGGAGATTGGTGTTTGCGAGATGAGAGTTGAGGGTTTGAGTGTAGATGCTGATCCCGTGATCCTGAGGATTGATGATTGTTATGATCAGCGATAAGATAAATGTGCCGGAGCTTTTGGTCAGTGATTCTGGTAGGGTACGGGAGGGAAACACGGTGTTTGTGGAAGACGCAAATCGTTTGAACCGTAAACGTCAAGTGGACCCATCCAGACCTGGGCAAAACAAACTTGCATTTCTAGATAGGTACCTTGCTGAAGGGAAACATGCAGTTATTGGGTATATTGATGGTCTATGATGATTACTCGCGTGAGTGTTGAACCCGGATGTGGATGTGGCAACCCAGGGAGCCATAGAGGACGAGCTAAGGGCATGCTCAAGAAGCGCAAAGGGGAGCCGGGGTAGCAGAAACGACGCACTGTAAAGTGGCAGCGACAGGAAATATAATTAATTAATATTGGATTGGCACGGTAAGCCGCCGCGACAGCTCGACAGCGTGGTTAGCAGTGGTATCCCCATTTTTAAGGCAACATTCTCTGGAAGTGGAGGGCATTCACATTCATGTCTGCATGAGTGGGCGGGTCGACAATGGTATGGACATCCTCCCCTAACGGTAGCTAAAAAGTACCATGAGAATAATTGAATAATAAACAAGACATGCCAACAGGATTTTCTTTTGTTGTGACGTCTATCTTATTATTCTAGCATTATCCTTCGAGGAGCTGGATGTTGTTTGAGATGAGGCTCAGGTGACCCGCTGGAAGTGGGTACAGAGTCACTTCACTCCTCGGCATTCCCAGAGCCTACACCTCTCCTTACCTCCTGCACTTACCATCATGAGAGCGTCAAGATCCGCGCAGTGGATTTTCTGTCGCTCTATTAAGACAGGAAAACTCCCCCATGCCTCTCTTGCCCTTGGCAGATCCTTCCACTGCGGCGACCGGCTGCCATCATCGTCGCGCAAGTCTCATCGGCGCCATCTCTCGTTCTCAAGAACCACGGCAATCCATGCGCGAACCTTTCCGGGCGAAGGCTTTGAGGCGCTGCCAATTGACCGCAAAGTAGAAGAAGAGACGCTCCTAGACTATACACCCGAGAGATTTTATCCCGTTAGGCTGGGTGAGGTCTTTGTTGCCAGGTACCAGGCAGTCGCCAAGTTGGGCTTTGGTACAACCTCTACCGTCTGGCTGTGTCGTGATCTCAAGTATGCTCTTTGGACAATCCGCCTCGGTTGGTGTTTTCCTAACGCCGCGATTGTCTCATGCAGGGAAGATGCGCTCGTTACTCTCAAAGTTTGCACCACGGGACGAGACGCAACCCAGGAGCTGGCCATATCCAACCACATCAAGGCCATCGACGGTTCAGAACACCCGGGCAAGGAAACATTGCGTGTAGCCCTAGATGACTTCAAGATCACGGGACCGCATGGGCCTCACCAGTGCCTAGTCTTCCCTACTCTAGGCTTGACGTATACGGAGTATCGAAACCTCTTCCCTGAATGCGGTCTCACCACAGACGTTTTGCGGGTGACTCTGCTCATGGTCTTACTTGGCGTCGATTTCATGCACCTAGCCGGCGTGGTGCACACTGGTACGTGCTCATATTTGTTGATTGCCCGCTCCTAACAAATGGTTTGGACATATCACCAAACAATATTCATCTTGGCGCCAACGAGGCGGCAATCTCCCAAGTAGAACGCGCTGAGATGGATAATCCATCGCCGCGAAAGGTTCTTGCGGATCGTATAATCTACCTTTCCTATAGGATGCCAATCACCAGTGACCCATTGGTAATATCCGACTTTGGCGCTGCAGTCCTGGGACAGCCAGGCCAAAAGCACGCTGGAGATGTTATGCCTGGGGTTTATAGGGCACCCGAGGTCATTCTTGGTATGGAGTGGGATTCAAAAATCGACATTTGGTCAGTCGGGGTCATGGTATGTTGAGACATGTGTGCTCTTCAATCCCGCATCACTGACAAACTCCAGATTTGGGACCTGTTTGAAGGAGGCCGGCTCTTTCGCGCTACTAAAGACGGGCATCTGAATGACGAGCTGCATCTTGCCGAGATGGTTTCCCTCTTGGGGCCACCGCCGAAGGAGTTTCTCCAACGGAGTGACAAATGCCGTCAGTACTGGGACGTCGAAGGTAAGTTCCTCTCTTTTCCATTGCCATGGCTCTACTGAAGTTACAAGGAAAATGGATTGCTGCGACACCCATCCCCGATCAAATTCTCGAGAGCCGCGAGGCCCGCCTGGATGGGAGCGAAAAGAAGCTTCTCTTGGCTCTTGTTCGTAAAATCTTGCGCTGGCTACCGGAAGATCGACCCTGTGCCGAGACGCTGATAGAGGAGGATGATTTCCTCAATCAGTATAAACAAATATGAGCCACCATATGGATAGATATCACCTGTTAGACTTGGGAACAGCTTCAACTCGCTGCAGCGATAGATCGCTCCAACCCATTCATGGGTGATGGTCTGTGATAAATCACGTCGCTCTTGCCCTGCCCCATAAGAATGCTAATACCCTTCACTAAGGAAAGTCCTAGAATTATGTATCGCTCTAGTGAACATATCACAAGACTTTAGCAATAGGTAGATACACGCCAAAACTCCGACAAATGCATCCCTCAATCGTGCCACCCAGATCCCCAACCTGGGAGTGACCCTCCCCTTCACATAGCAACAGCAAAAGACCTTTTCCATCATGTTGAAATGGGCATCGGCTTAAATAGGCGAAACGGGCGACTTGGCCTTGCGCTTTCGTGGATTCTTGGGCGTCTCGGGCGCCTCGGGCGTATCAGTGCCGGTGTTTGTGTTCTGCAGAGCTCGGAAAGCGAAACGCTCAGGCTTGAGGTCTCTCTTGACCCATTCGTAGTTCCTCCTGATCCGACCGGTCCCAAAAAATATCTTGGGGATTCCCTCGATGAAGCCCTTGCCGGCCATGGGGCCCGTCGTGAATTCGCCGCCCGTGTGACGGTACTTGGCGGGTGTGGACATATACATGTCGCGTACGAGGTCGACGTCGAAGCCTGGATCTTCAACCCATTTGACGTTGTTGCTCTTGTTGCTTTCCTAGAGGAGTTAGTATTGAAGGCGATTAGAAAAGGCCTGGACGTACAATGATCTCGGCGAGCTTGGCGTGTCTTTCAACGTGTCGCTTGAAAACAGCCGCGCGACCGACGATGCGGGCCTTGCACTCGGGGCATTTCTTTCCGTAGCGTGAGTTGGGGCTCTGGAGATGGTTCATCTTGGGAGAAGCCGTGTGATTGTTGTGAGGGGATTGTTGGGAAGGTTGCGTCGTGTTGCGAGGTGGATGATATGCGAGAGGGTGAATGAAGGATAAACAAAGAGGAGAGAAGAATGAGCTCGCGAACAAAGAGTGTACAGTGAATGGAGAGGTGAAACAAAGAAATGAAGAAAGGAGGAAGCTCTATTGTTCCGCTTTGGGAGCATTATTTGCGGTGGTTGAGATGTTCGGTTCGGTCGATGGCACTGCCAGCTGGTGACAGCCGTCAGGCAGACAATGCAAGCCTTTCGCGGAGATATGATTGGGACAAGATATTGATAATACATGAGGCCTGTAACTGGTGCTTAAATGTTCGGAATTCTTCAGAGCAGCGACCTGGGCAGTGATGAGAGGAGAGGCGCCTTCCCCTGATGGTCAGAGGCTCGTCAACAGCCACGTGGTGAACGAGGCGGCATATCCTGCACGCTGATACTAACCGAACACTGCTTTTGTAGTAACAGGACACTTGCATTGGAGATGACAGCGGGTGATGTCCCCTGGCGTCTAAGCAAAGGAACAGAACAAGTGTACATACGCAATACAAACACGATACATCCTTCCGTCAATCGTGAATCCTTTCAAAATTGAGCTTGGCCAAGCAGGACAAGTCACAGTGCCAGCATTTTCTCCCACGATTCTCTCTGGTGGCATACAGAACTGAGCACCCGACCTGCACCGGGACTGGTACCCCGCTAGAGTGTCGGTGGACGTGAAATCCTCCATCAAGGCGTGAAGATTGTCCCGGGAGGCTCGAAAACAAAGGGACTTGTCCTCCCTGACTACTGAGTAATCAAGCTCTCCGTTCTGCACCATGGTTTTAGACCGGTATGTCTCATGATCAGTAGGTTGCCAGATGGGTTCCGAGCTCCTCCAATCCTCTTCCTCCTCGTACTTCATCTCCGTGTAGACCCGAACAAAGCAACAGATGCACGCTGAATCGAGAATGCACCCCCAGGCGGCGGGATGGACGCTTATCTCGACGTTTTCTCCGTTGACAACCGGGTGAAATCGCCAATCGATGCACTCACAGTACGCCTGAAGCAGCTCCGAAGCCGAGCCGCGTAGGAACTCACGGACGAGAGTGCTGAACTGGCGCCGGTCAAGACCGTCGAGCTGTAGGCGCACAAGCCTTCCAAGGGTTTTGCTCTCAGCCATCAGTTCGGCGATCTTGTCTAAGCCCAAGCGATTTCGGAGATCAGGGAGGAAAAGCTTGTCATCTTTCGGAGGGGCTATAAACATCTCTGAGCATGACCATCGGCCTGGTGTAAATCGGAAATATAAGACGTAGTAACATCCGATCAGCCTGGAGAATGGGCTGTCATCGAGCTTCTTTAGGATGAGAACTACAAATAACCTCTCATCCCCTTGATCTATGATGAACAAATGATCCCTGCTGGGAATAACAAGATGGTCGAGAGGCATGTTAGTGATCAAACATCGCCATACCCCTTACATACTTCTAGGGTCAACGGAGTCGGATGGGCCTCGTGACATCTTGGGAGGGCAACACGCAATTAGGAGATGGGATAAGCTTTCGCAGGAGGTTAACAAGCTCCTAATAAACTCGAGCAGTGCCAAGAATCCAGTTATGGCGCTGCAAAGGAGCGCCTTCATCAAAGGGCGCGTGCCGCTTTGTAAGCCCCAGAGAACTCTACACGTGTCTTTGCAGAAGCATTCATCTTTCCAAATGCTGATTGGAACGTTTGGGTCGGTGATTGGTTTCGCAATGGAAGGTGTGGCATACGCGCGCATTGCGATATTTGCACTTTTGGGGAGAGGGCACCAATATAAGGCCGCAACGTCTCCCCCATTCTCCTCGACCATTTCAAAACCTTCAAACTTCACTCGCAACCCTTTTGCCCAGTCCGAGAGAGCTACCGGCGTTATGCCTCCTCCCCCAACGCGAACGCAGCGTCAACGGCGTCGAGATCTGGAAACTGCTAAGCGGCAGTTCACCTTCCTCGTGTCGATCACGGCTACCCTCTTCATCCTCTGCCCTGAATGCCTGAGAGTCTACAGGAAACTCTGCATTGTTCCAGCCTTGGCATGGCTTACTGGGCTTGCGTTTGACTTGATCCAGTCCCTAAGCAACACTTGGGACAATGCCCCAACTTTATTGAAATACTTCATCCCCGCCGACGTGAACATTCGCATTCCAGCTCCTTTTGACCAAATGAGAACTTCCGTCGGCCCCATACTGTCTAGGGCAAGCTCGCAGGTCAAGCTCATCGCTCTAGAGGCAAGATCTCGAATCATGGCGTTGAGGCAGGTAGTTCTTCTTGTTCTGGCTAATTGGCTCTTGCGTCAACTTGGGCTAGGTTAGTGCTGTCCGAAATGAGTCGGCATTCTAAACTCACTTCAAAGATCCCATAGGAGAGAGTTCATCCGGAAAATCCGAGGACGGCACACCGGGCCCGGCCCCGATATCCGACAGGTGGTATGGGATTCTTGTCATGACACCTCCCGTTCACGATTATGGATCTCTAGCCCTTGATCCAAACACCAGGGAGCCATCTCAGCCAATTCCATGGGATAGCCACGATACTTCATCTATACCATCCATTTCCCCCCCTTCCGACTTTCGAGTCCATCTCTCGTTCTGCCTTGTTCCCAAAGCAGTTTGGGAATCTCAGGACACGACGCTTGCGGGGAAGCTCAAGGCAGGCCTCTACTGGGACATGAGAGGAGAAGATAGCGGAGCTGATGGCGAGCTTTGGGCACAAGAACGCGTCCAAAGGATCTCAGGCATCGAAATCCTGGGGCTTGTCGACGAAGAACAAGAGGCCGTTAACTCCTGCCATGCGTGTGAGTACTATTCTCTAAGATGCATACAATCCATCTACGTGGCAGAAAATTCTCTAACTGTCTCAAGACTTTGCATCCTTGCGGCAGGGCTGGAGCTATATGAATATCTCCTGGAATGATGTTGACTTTGCAATCATCCTTGGACTCCTAACCACCGGACCACAGGCCACCCAAAGCACGAAAGACCTGTTTATCTGTTTCACTAGACTGCGTATTATCCAGGCTCTAGCTGCTAGGGGTCAAGTGCCGAGGAAGGGGCTCTTAGCTTCCTGGTGCGTGTGCGCCGCAGCCGGGGCCGTTACAGCTCTAACTGCGGGGTTGGCGGCCCCTGTAACAGGGCCGCTATTTGTTAGTGGCTTTGTTTCCGGCGCGGGGTTTCAGGCTTTCGAGAATACAATTAATGCACGCGATGTAGGTATGTGGAAGAGACGGATCGGGTGGTGCCAGGATCTCAAGGGTCGGTTCCCTCAGTTAGAGGAGCTTTTCAGGAATGAAGGCTGAGCAGTGGCTGTCGCATTTCCAGCTGAGGCAAAAGGGAATGCGCACTCCACAAGTTGCAGTGCTAGATGGTCCTAT
>SSHR01001287.1:0-44915 GCA_006518225.1 Fusarium neocosmosporiellum | reverse complement strand
GCAGGAGCAGGAGCAGGAGCAGAAGCGGGGGTGGGGGCGGCATCCGTCATCTCATGATCTTGCGTCTTGGTGTTGTCGCCACTCGGTTGACTCTCTGCCGTCGGTGTGCCTTCTCCCTCTTCGCCCTCTTCTCCCTCTTCACCATCCTCGTCCTCGTCATCGTCATCATCGTCGGCATCGGGCATCGGGCTATCCTGGTTGGCAGAATCTTCGCGCTCTTGCTTGATGGCCTATGTACAGTTAGCAATAGAGAGCAAATACCCACAACTCGGGATCTTACAGCTTCCGCAGCGTGCTCAGGCTTGACGGGCGCAGCTGGAGCAGCTCCATTTGCTGCGCCAGCAGGTGCCGCAGGTGCAGGCGCACCAGCCTCAGGGATGGGGTTCTTGATCTTCTTCTTTCCTCTGCCAGGGCCAGCCTT
Source organism: Fusarium neocosmosporiellum (assembly GCA_006518225.1). Classification (NCBI taxonomy): domain Eukaryota; kingdom Fungi; phylum Ascomycota; class Sordariomycetes; order Hypocreales; family Nectriaceae; genus Fusarium; species Fusarium neocosmosporiellum. The sequence goes on along the minus strand of SSHR01001287.1, from coordinate 44,494 downwards.
GGCCTTTCTCTTGGGAGGTGGAGGCCTTCGTCTCGATGACTGTGGCGTCGCGACAGCCAGCTCAGTACCAGGCGCGGGCGCAGCTTCGATCCTCGTCGAGATGATTTCGCCCTGGATCTGCTGTCCATCCGCCAACGTGACCTCTTCCGTGTAAGGGTTTCCAGCAGCGTCGATCCTCCTCACTGTCGCTCTCGTGACCGTCGGGCCCTGAACCTTATCCTCGACCGTCCGGCTGGCAATCGTCACGGTATTCTTGCGTCGCTTTGCGAGGTGAGAGGTGGCGGGGGAGTCGACGTTGCGAGGCATCTGCTTCCAGACCTTGATGCTGAAGCCCTTGACGCTTGTGTCCTCCTTCTTCTCCAGCTTCTCGGGAACCGCCTCGGCGTCAGCCTCTTCCTCCTCGGCAGGCGCAGGTCGCTTGTAGAGTCTACCGGATCGTGCGGCCGCGAGGAGTTCTTGGCTATGCGGCGGGAGCAGGTTAGAGTCTTTAGGCATGCCGTGGATGAGCTCGATGGACCAGATGTCGTTCTTCTGAGGCTGTTCCTGTTGCAGAGGCGGCACCACGTTCACCCACTCGTGGCGCCATTGTCGCACGGGGAGACCTTTGACGAGTTAGTATGTATTGAATCTGGCGATCGGCGATATCGCACCTTCGAAGTCATCGTGTTCGGCGTATCCAGAACGGTTGGCGCGTCGCGTCTGTCCACGTTAGTCGAGGGTTGCAGCAGGCAGCAATTAGAGGGCAACATACTCCCGGGGCCATCGCGGCGGATGAAAGAGCGCAACGGCTCGTGCGGTGACGTTAATGCAGGCAAGTTGGGACTGTTTTCCCTGGGTGGGTAGCGTGGCGCTGGTGAGAATAAACTGCTTCTGGGTCTGTATTGTACGAGGCTGAGAGGCTTGTCGCGAGTCGCGATGGGTATTCCAGTGGTTGATGCCAACTGGCCAATTAAATGTGGCGATAGCCGGCTGACATAACACACAGAACTTTTTGCGCTGGGTCGCTCAGCGTGAATGGCATAAGTAGGCGACAAACGTCACAGGTGAATGATGGCAGAGGTAGAGAAAATTTAAGGAGGAGTTTGGGAGAGCTGGATGATAAGATCCTGCGCTGTCGTTGTCGTCCCGTTACTCTTGGAGGGATACACTGGACACTACGGATGAAAAGGGTCTGCAACTTCGGCCAACCGAAGCCGGTCCCAGCAGAGCACAGCAAAGCAACAGATCCTCAAATTGTAGAGAAGCCAAGCCAGGAAGAATTGAGATTCGCCGTCTAACGTTAATGCCCCCAACCGTGATGCACCCTCCTTGTTCAGGCTTGGCGCAGCCCTCACGGTCCGCCGTCGCCTCAAACCCTTATGGTATCCGATACATATACATAGCTCCCCAAGTTCCTACTGTACACTCGATTCGTCTCTGGTTTTTTATATGAGTTGGATGAAAGATGTCGTCGTGTTTCGGTCGGTTCAGTCGTAACTATGCTGTTGTCAGTATTGCTCAGATAACTTCAACATCGGCGCTGCGACATACCCCTGCTCCTTCTGCCTCACGATCCCTCCATGCTTGCCCGTCTGCTTGCCCTGGTCCAGATATCAGTATTTACCTCACTGTTCCCTCGATAGCCAATACTCACCGAGATCCCACCCTCGACAACTAACCGATCCAGCTGGTAGAACTGGCTAATGACTGTTTGCCTCTGCTCCGCCGTCAGCTCCCAACCCTCGACCCGACAAATGTTGTGTATCCTCACCTTCATGCCCTGAAGCTCCTTCAAGCCATGTTGGACCAGCTCTTGCACCTTTCGTGGATCCTGCTCGTTCTTGTGCTCTCGGAACGCATCCCTCGTCCGTCGCTTCGCATACTCGCGGAAGTTGTACGCGGCAAATTGCTCGCCTTGCCGTAATAATTGGCGGTACTACAGAAACTCCATGGTCAGCAATCCCGAAATCCATTGAAGTCTTGAAGAAGCGATATATCAAAGATCTCTGCCCGCTTGGATTTTTGCACCAAGGCAACAGGTCCAAAGGAGAGAAATAGAGGCTCGGGGGCGACTCACGAGTGATCGTACTTGCTGCGGCATGTCGCCCTTGAGGGTTGCAACAACAGACATTATCGGGGATGGTTGTGGGTTGCGAAGAACGGCTGGGGAAGAGATTCGCGACAGGCTTGGGAGTGTCCGATGATGCAAGACATTTGGCGATGCGAGTTCGGTGTTAGTCGGGGCGGAGAAATTTGCCGCTCCGGCCGGCATTTCCGGGTGAGAATATTCACACTGTATAGCTCGGCCTCATGAAGTGTAAGAACACAGTGTGTCGGTGATGCTACTCTTCGGTAGCCCATCCGGTGAAGATCTCGGGGTTTCGATTCGCATCAGAACTCGGCTTTTTGTTGCATCATCAGAAATTCCTGGATTGCAATTCGCCCTTTTGTCAAGACCGTGTTTCTTTGCTCCGGTTCGATATGCCTTCTCGGACCAATGGGGTCACCGAGATATAACATTCACGACCAAGCTATACCCTGGGCTACCTATCGTGTGGGCAGTCGTGTACGCCTAAGCATGGCAAGAACTGAAGAAAGAAGTGACCACCGTTCGCAAGTCGGCCTCTCTAGTTGGCAAATCATAGGGATGCTACAAATTATAAACAGAAGTAGTAAGAAAGTAAACATCGGGACCCCATATACCCACCCAGGCAGATAGGTATGCAGCCATAGGTAGAGAGCATTTCTACATCGTGAGCAACGACCTAGGCAGGAACGGATAAAGATCCATAATGGGAAGAAGGGAAAATGCGAAAAGACCACAAATAGGGCAGAGAGAAATACACGAGGTACTCCTCCCCATGCTTGAGAGCTGAGAGACCGGTAAGTTCTGCATACACAGTCGGCCGACCGTTAGATCCCAGAGACAACAGCTGTGTAAGGAGCCTCCATGTGCCTAACCGCTTGTCTCGGGCAATACACCTTAAGGAATCTCGACTGCATCAAAGCCAACGCCTCCAGCTGTGACTCGCCCCTCCGCCATCACTCGCATGCAGATGGCCACGAGGATATGGTACTTCGGTCCATAGCATTCCACGAGGCCTCCCTTGCAGTAGGGTTCTGTTTATCCTACCCTACTCTGCAGATATCAAGAATCCAGAGTATACACATATGGAATAAGAAGAGGCGATCACAGTAAGAATCGTATGTTGTCTCGGACTCATAACCATTCATCTCTATTGGCGGGAATGCAAGAGAGTCACATGCAAGGGGTTCAATCTGGTCAAGATGTGATTCAATTTCCGAGAATATCCAACTGCCTAGATGTGATCGATATGAATGGCCTCGTTGAGCATCGGGTTGCTAGGTTGCTGGTTGCATCGGGAGTCTGCATACGCAACCCTCGAAACCAATGCAGCTTTTCACAAATTCGGTCAAGTCCAAAACCATGATGCTCGTGAATACGATAAATGACAACATTTTGGTGGTTGGCTAGTGGCCAAGGTTACAAGCGGAGAACCCCTAGCAGTATCGGAACCCCTTGCATATGACAGTAGTCGGCCTGGAACTAACTCGCGCCATGCTCGAGATGCTCCGCTCCCATGTGCCCTTGGATCCCTTGCATCGAGATTGGGTTGCAGTCGCTTCGATGCACCAGCTTTTCGATGAGATGCACGTTACTCCGAACCGGTGAGATGCAACCCCAGGCACGGCTGGCCTCAGCAAGCATGACATCGCCTCATGCATGCAAGTGTCCCTGAGACCGAACAAACGGTCGAGAATTGACGCCATGCTCTCTTCCCATGAACCACAGCTGCAGTGCGCGTCCTGCCGTGCGCTTGGACATGTTGCCGTATGTCAGGGGGGACCGAAGCGGAGGGACGTGGGCGGCCATAGGCCGTGCGCCATACATGTCGGATCTCATATGCAACGTGCTGCATGAGATGCGCTCGAGCCCGTTGAGGCTGAAAGAGCGAACGGGAAGCGACATCAATCACCCGGAAACGGCATCTTGGGCTGCAATAGAGCCCGTATTGAGCACTTGGATTGGGCACGAAATAGGGCATCCAGACACGGCACTCAGGCCGGGCCTGCACCTGCGCATTCTCTAACTGACCGGGCCATTGAGGAGCTTGCAGGTGTTCATGATGGCTCGGAACTGTTCCTCTTGTCTTGCAAGCTCGTCGTCTTGTTTCCCGTTGGATGCTGTGGATACGGATGAGATTGCCGTCTCCAGGGATTCAGACGAGAATCCGTTGGTGGCCAGCATCTGACTGAGCCGTGTTCCATCTCCAAGGTCAGTAGTCAATTGCCCTGTAAAGGCGTATTGCTTGAGGTTCTGGTTTGGCTTGACAATGGTCAAGGCCTTGGTCGGTTGCTCCGCCGACAAGGGAGGGACGAAATAGAGATTGGTCACTGAGGCATTGAGGCTCGCGACCTCGGTCGGGTGGGAGTTCTCAGCTAGACTCCACCGCAAGATCTTGCCGCTGGTGTGTCCCGATAGAATTGAAGTGCCGTCATATGTTACAGCGAGGCACGATGGCTGGCCGGCTTCTGGATCTGAGACAGCCAGCGGGGCGCTGACCTGCACGACAATGGATGGCAGCTCCGTGCTGCGGGAGCCAAGCACCGGCTTCTCGCCACCGTATAGCTCGATCAGGGAGACGGCGCCATCCTCAGAAGAAACGAAAAGAGCTCTGGCACTCGGATCGAGGCGGGCGCAGAGGGGAAAGGCGGGGAAGAGCAACGTCCGGAGAAGCTGACCGGTCTGATAGTTCCAAATGATGCATGTCTTGTCCGTGCTGGCAGACACGCATATGCTGGTTTCCGGGTTGGTGCTGGGGCCGACGGCCAAGCTGGTGATGGCACCACGATGGTTGGACAGTGTTAGGTCGGGTTCGTGCTCTCCTTGGACATTGAGCTCAAGCAGGCGTGGCAATGACCAGACGTTGATGTTGGAGTCTTCGGATCCGGACAGGATGTGATAGGGCGTCACAGCCAAGCAGGAGACAGCCTGAACATGGCAAGGCGGCGTCGACACTTGTCGGCCCGTGCACGTCTGTCACTTGTCAGTATTCACATTCGAATCAATGGCTTGCGTCATGTCTGTGTGCATGTCATACACGCGGAGACGGGAGGGACAAAGTTGGGGGGACGGGATTGAGACAGGACTGACCTCCCACAAAAACAGCCTTCCTTCGGCGGAGCCCAGGACCAACACTTGGCCAGCGAGAGCCAGGCTGCGGATCCTGTCCGGGAAGGGTACGAGGGCCTCTTGGTTGCCACGCACGCGGGAGTAGACATGAACGTGTGCCTTTTGGTCCTGTGCGGCAAAGATGTGAGTCTGGCTGACGGCTAAGCCGTTGACAGGGGTGGAGCTCTTCTTGAAAGAGGCCTTGATGGTGTGAGACGGAGTGAGGGAGTGCGAGTAGATGCCGACATCCTTGGAGACGGCAGTGTTTGCGGCGAGAGGAGGGCCGCAGATGGCCGAGATGAACTCCTGGGACAGCATTCTTTGGACGTTTCGTTTTGTGGGCGGTATCGTAGGTGACCAAGCCAGATGCCTCGAGATGATTGATCGGCAGCAGTACTTGCCTTGTTGCTTATCGTCGTGAAGAAGCTGGATTCGGGCACAACTGAGCTCTGCTGTCGAAGGGGCTTGATGATGCCTTAGTTGAGGAATGTTTGGTTGCACGTGTGTCAAAGACGTCCGAGAAGCTGGGATCCGAGGGCCTGATGCGGTTGGTTCCAAGACTCTAGAAAACCGTTGCGGAGACTGCCCCAGAACGCCAAAACAAGCAAACACGACTAGGCGGCCAGTTGCTGCAGAAGCCGTGTCGACGTGAAATATCCAACACTTACAACTCGCAAGTGGGCTGGGTTGGTGTCGAGCCAATCAAACGCCGCTGCTGGCCTTGTTCTCAACGGCCGCGCTCTTGCGTGCTGAAGCGTACAGGGACTCTATAGGGCTGGAATGGCGGAACGACACGCGGTGGCCAGAGATAGTGTTTCTCGTCGTCTTCGCGAAGGTGAGAATGGAGCTTGGGGATATTAAAGAAGAAGACTTTTTTTCTGTTGTTTGCTTCGCTAAAATGATGAACCCGGTCGCTCGTGTCGCTAGCCTGGGAAGAATTTGGCAAGAGCTTTCTTTTTTGGCAGGTTGGTGGAGCGGCGCCAATCCCAGCCGCGAGCGGTGTGGCAGCCGCTAGGCTAGCGCCCTGTCGACGCCGAATTTCCATGTTTGCCGCTGCGGCTGAGCAGCCCAGTGTTTGAGGCGGCTGATTCACCGTGTGTGGCTGTTGCCTTTTGCGCCCTTTATCACCCATTGAATTCCAAGCCGCTCAGTGCCAATTGTGCATGGTCACTGTACTTGGGTCTTTCGGAATTGATTGAGCTCATCCACAAGCTCCGGTTGAGCTCCCCCGGCCGCCCGTTGTGCTCCGGCACTGCCCTGCAGAACGAACCCTGTAGCGCCTCATAGCGGCCTGTCGCTCCCTTGACTGGGATTTTCAGGACATTTGGAATCCGGGGTGTTTGTGTAGGGAGCTGAAATGCCATTTCCCAGGTCGAGGGGACGACGTGATGTCCAGTGTTGGTCCCCCAAATTACAGTGGTTGCCCTTGCCGAATGCCCTGAGGCTTCAGGGGACTCTCTCATCAACCTCTAACCACCCTCCAGGTCCTCTATGGATCTCATTACCTACCCACAGGCCGTTTGCCTCATTGCTTTTCCTTCGTCATCCCCTCATCCATGTTCCCTCCAGCTGCTTACCCCTTGCTCCACGCCCCTAGGCGGCTTCAAGTTAAGCATGTCTTGCGGTAGTCCCTCTGGGGGCATATTCCTTTTTCCTCTCCTCAGCGCTGAGGCCCTCGTCAATTATCACATTCCCTGCTGCGCTCGCCTTGCTTCTCCCGCCTGAGGATCAAGCTTGATAGGGTCCTGCATAGCTTTTTCCGTATTCCAAGGCTCCATCCGTGGATCCGGCCGCTCCATCTGTTCGAAAAAAATTCTGACAGACACTGACAGCAGCAGGCGAGTTGTGATAGAATTGTGTACAAAGACGTGGCGGATCGAGGACAAGAGGTCATCGGCCGCCCTGCCGCGTGCAGCGCATGCATCGAAAACGTATCTGGCACGGCACGGCAAGAGAGTGACATCGTTTCTCGCGGCTCTTTGCTCTCCGCCCCCAGACGGTACGGTACGGGTACGGTGCCTGCAATGGCTGCCATGCGGACGCTCAGGGAGCCATGTGGCATCGGTATGTTTGCGAAATAGATGACCGTCCGTGGGGTGCTGTGCATGCCGGGGCTGTTGTCCTCGTCGACAACCCGGAAACGCTCAACCTCTCTACATCCGTCACCGCGTCTGGCGATGAGGACATCCGCCTGCGCTCTGATCCCCGTGGTCTCCCTGCTTACGCCGTACGCATTTAATGGCTTTTCGGACGCTACCTGCTGCTGTCTCGGTTGCTCGCAGGGCTCTGGAGTGTCCTGTTTCTGCTCGCAGTCCAAGGCCGAGACCTGACCCCGATGACGACGAGAGTTCAACTCGCATGCCAGTCTCTCGTTTCAGCCACGGCACCATGGAAGCCTCGATGCTCACGGGACGAGGACGCGGCTCGTGATCGCGCCTGGTCTAGGAGCTGCAGGCCAGGACGGGAAACCTGAGTGCTTACCTAGCAGAGCGTCACGGTCGTAAGTGACCGAACGAGGTTTCACAGATAGTGATTGTGCTCGAACCATATCACCCCAAGAGGCTGCACCAGGCAGGACGCCTCTCAATTTCAGTGACGCGAAACGGCGGGTGGCTCGTCTCCTGCCCTCATTAAACCTCGCGCATATCCAACTCGTTGCGGCCCGTGTCGATTTCGGGCCTAGTTGACGGTCTTGGGCTACGGAGCGCTTGTCTGGGTGCGGAATGGAATCCATTCTGTCCACAATGCCCTTCCCACACACACTCAAGGTTCCAGGTTCCCGTCCTTGTGGGCGGTGGACTGCGAGATGCAGACGCTGATGTAGGCAGCTTGGCACGGGTATGACAGTTCCCAGTGCTCGACGGGTCACCGCGAGCGGCAAATCCTGCAACACGGCTCCAGCGGTACACACCCTGCTGCACCTGTACCATCTGTACGTTCGCGGCATTTGCCTACTTGAGTTCCTTGTGAAAGCCGGAGCTTGATTGCTCGGTGGAGACGGCCGGAGATATCTTGCACAGCAGCTTTCATACATCAGAAACCCGATCTCCCTTGGACCCCCTTTGGTCTCCTTTGCCTTTCTTTTTTCGTCTTGCTCTCTCAAGGATCGACAGCTTCCAAACCTTCCAATCGAAAAGAGTCGAGGCCCGCTGGAGCTGTGATCCTTGTTGGCCCGGGGCCCGGGACCTGTTTTTGCTTTTGACGAGCCCATCATTATTTTGCTTTTTCGCGGTGCAACCATCTCCTCCCCGGCAGCGCCACTCGACTTCTCACCTCATTCCTCTTGTCAGGGCGCGCCGTTAGTTACATTATTTGCCCTCGTCTCCCTCCGTATCACGTCTTCTCTTGTCCCGGCTCTGCCATGTGCGACAGACCCCGCCCCGTTCTCTGCCCAGTGCGGCCCCATCCTCTCTCATTTGACTTGAGCGGCCCTGGAGATTTACATGGCTGAGCGACATAAGCATCCATTCTTCCCCCCTTGAGCCCTGTCTGTTCCTGTCCTGTCCTGCAGTTGTCTTGTCTTGCCCTCTGGCTCTGTGTCCACTCATAGATCCACCCTTCCTACTGCCGTCGCTCCGCGCTGGTCGTTGAGTTCCAGACCCGGTTCAGTCATATAACTCGCCGTGTCCTTTGGCAACTCTTTTACCCCCGAGTGTGAGGTTCAAGAGTTCATGCCAGAATTGTGTCTTTGACCGACGTTGAGTTGAATCAGCCTCCATGTCTGTGCTCGATTCCAAGATTCCAGTCGCCGTCTACTTATACAGACAAGACCCAGCTCTGTCCCACGATCACTCGCGCCGGACAACCTCATCGCCGGCCTCTGCGAAACGACGATCCGTCTCGAAAATGACCGGCCTACTACCGCTTGCCTTGCCCAATTCACGGTCTAATACTCCTAGCCCTGTACCTGACGAGGGCGCCGACGACAACATGGACGGCTGCTTCCCGGAGATGTTGGCTAGGGACCTGGAGATGTCGAGTGCAGTTTTCGCGGCCAAGAACATGACAGCCGGTTCACCATCAATGGCTATCTTTTACCAGGAGAAGCAAGACAACAAAGCACCCTGCTCTGGCCGAATTCTCACATCCCCATATCAGTCCGGATCAGTACGAATACAAACCCTCGGCTCGATCGAAGAACGACAATCGATGGTGTCCTTTATCGAACAACGCGGCTATGGGTCCGAGGAAACTGGTTCAGACGTTGAGTCTCTGTCTGCCTCTGAGTCTTCTGGAGGCATGGAGATTCCTTCAATTCGGCTCCGCGAGCAGTCTATCGTCACAGCGGCTACATCCCTTACATCAGCCAGTGGAAGCGCTCCATCACCCAAGGATCTACTATCACTGGACCGAGCGCATGAATATAGCTGGATTGACATTGACTCGGACGACGATGACGACGAAGATGAGATCGAAGCGCAAGAAGAGCCTCCTATCGAGGATCAATCAGCTGCTCTATCTCCACGACCACCAACACCCCCAAGCACTGAGACGACATTTGACATTACAGTTATGATGAAAGATATCGACCAACCACCAAGACATCAACTGCACCAGACTAGCCCTAGTGGCGACAGTCCTCAATCCAGGCACCAACGTCAGATTTCCATCAAGTCTATGGAAGCCCCAATGATACCCCCGAGGAGAGCCTCCTTATCACAAGCCACAACCCCCCTGGATACCACTTATAGACCCAAGACGCCCTGCTTCGATTCGCGGATAAGCACCGAGAGTCACCGACAACAACAGTCACCATACTATACCCAACGCTTCCGTGACGAGACTGACAGCAATACTATCCTCCTCAAGTCAGACTTTAGCTCCATTGAACTGGAGATTGAGGAAGACAGCTATATGGACGATTACACCCCCGACTACCCTCCGGCACTGTCTCGACCAGACACTATTTACATCCAAGAAACACCACCCCCATCTCCACTCCCTACAGTCGAGTCGTGGCTGGACGGCTCAAACCCACCTTGTCTATCCCAGATACCAGTGGACGATCTGGCAAAGGCTGTTCCATTGCCGCCAGACATTATCGAGACGCTAAGAGTGTCGATCGCCTGCTTCCCAGAGACGATGCTCCTCTCGTCGAGTCTCACCATCGAGACGATCCGGACATACTCCAAAAAGGTACGACATCCTTCAACAGACGTGTGGGCCGAGTCCCCGGTCGACCCGGCAGCCCCGGGGCCCCGGAGGTCTATTTGGAAAAAGGTTGTCTCGCATGGGCGCGAGTCGATCGGTACCAGGCGCCACCGGTTACACATGTACGAAGATGGCGCTCACCAAGACGCTGTGGCGTCTCCGGCGCCCTGGGCATCGCTGAGACACGTCTTTGGCGGATGCTCGGATTACATATGCGACGCCCTGTATGCCCACATTGTCGCCTACAACTACGTGTCGCGCGTTCCTCGAAACCAACCCGCCTCGCAGCGGGCGTCGACGTCCTACTTGAAACCACAGAGCGAAGACATCCCCAAGAAGGCTGCTACACTGCTCGGGCTGAGCGCGCCACAGACACATCTGACGCCCAATGTCGGGCGCTTTGCAAAGAAGTTTACCACGCCGCTCACGGTCATAGGCTTTGGCAAGGATGAGGTTCCTTCGACTACGGCGCAGGACAATGCGACGCGGAACATTGAGTCCGGCTTACTGCGGTGCATCTCAAGGCTTGTTGCAACAGCCAAGATGATGGCTGAGGGGGGCAGCGGGGAGGAGAGGATGGTGGATGTTGAACCACAAGAGGTTGACATGATCTTTGTGAGGAGCCTCTGCGAGATTGTGAGGATTTCGGAGGAGGCAACTTAGAGATGTTACGGGCAACGATCCTTTCTGATTTTCACGGTGTTTATTGGGATAGCGATTGTGATTCTATACCCTCATTGGCAACATTAGGATCGTTTCCTTTAGTCTGTAATGACTCTAAATAATGCAGTAATGTCGACTCCGAACAGACAAATCTTTGTTGACACTCTAGCGAATGTGATGTCTGATCGCCAAAAAGGCCCGACCCTTTAAACAATAGTCTCCGGATCCAAGTTTAGATTTCCCCAGCTTGGGGGCTCATGCGCGATGGCGGAGGAGGCTTTTGTTAGCGTTTCGCCGAGAGATGGTCCATCGAGGTTAATTGATCCTGTAGACGCCGATGATTGTCGGATGCTTTATTGATTACATTGTCGTCGTTTGACGTTGTGTTGTTTTCTGTGCTGTCTTTCGTGTCACTCCAAGAGGTCATGAGGATCTTGTCCTGGGGTATTGCAAAAGGATGAGTTGTTGTCATGATTATACGTTAATAATTCCTATTAGCCAATGCTATTTCAAACGTGTAAAGGACCCTTTTCGTCTCCAAACAGCTCGTCATACCACATCCTCGGGCTGGCCTTGTTCTGACACACGCCGTCCCACGCGATGGGGACAAACCTCTCGCCCGAAGGATTGCGGGGGCTAAACACCCTCGCCGTCTTGTGATGCCCATCAGCCCGGTAGAAAATTCCGTCCTCGATCTCTGCCAGCGGCCGCGCTGACTCGTCATCGGGCTTCAGGCGCCGGACGACAAGATCTCGTAGCTGCGGGTGGTACCACATCTTGTCCCACCAGGTGCGCAGTCGTAGACCCTTGAGCCCGTTGACGTAGGCGTTATGGTGGATGCCCACGGGGGTGACGCCGAAGAAGAAGTCGGTGTATAGCGGCACCGAGCCCCAGTTTGTCCCGGAGAGGAGCTTGTCCGGACTGCGGCGTAGCTCCGGGGGTGGGCCGTGGATGCGCGGGGGACCGGGGACCCCGGCCTTTTCGGACTCGGAGGTGACATTGGCCGTGTCGGAGAGATTGACAAAGTAGCCGTCCTCCTCGGCGGAGCAGGTGGGCGGGGCCGTGGTGAAGTTGTAATCGAGGCCGATGCCGAACTCGAAGCGTTGGCCCAGCAAGGCAGCGTCAGCGATGGTCCGGACGGCGGCATCGAGAGATGTCTTGTCATTGTTGGCGATTGAGCCGTTCCAGGAGGAGGCGAGATGCCTCACCCACTCGCGCCATATCTCCTGGTCCCCGATGACCTCTCCTATGAGCGCCTGGTCACTCCAGAGCTGACGGCCGTTCATGGCGACGCGGTCAACCTTTTCCTTGCACCGGCGGAGGGCATCTCGCAACGCGCCCATAGATCCCATGATGAGGCCGCTGTTGACACATCTCGGGCGCACCTTTTTGTACTTTCTTGCAGGATCAAACGACCACGGGATCACATCGGTGCCCTCACCGTACATGTCCTTGGGCATCGGTGACTCGGGCCAATGCTCATACCGTGGATCGGAGCCCGAGTAGCTGTCCGGGAAGCAGTCCTTTGCCGTCGTGACGATAATGTCCTGACGAGGCGGCGGAATGGGAAAGTCTGCAAAAGCGGCCCATTCTTTGCGCACGCGAGCATCAGCCTCGCGGTTGAGCTCGTGGTAGCGCTCGAGGAGAACAGAAGGCGGGAGCTGAAACCACATGTCGTAGGCATCGACGAGGACAGCGACGTCATCCACGCTCGCGTCGCCATCCTCAAGCAGAGCCTCAATGCCTCCTAAAAGACTCTCAAGCTTGGCGATGTGGCTACCGGCAAAGTGCCAGGAAAGTCGGTTGTACTCACGCCCCCAGTTTAGCAGAGTAGGCATGGGGTAGCCCAGGGCGACGGCAGACATGATGGTCTTGCAGAGGTTGATGTGAGGCGAATCTGCGGGCATGAAAAGGCGCAGACGCCGTGAGGAGCTGGGCTTTGTGCTCTGGGGAGGTACCATGAGGCCATCGAGGTCGGCACGCGAGAGCGTTTCGGAGTAGGCCCGGCCGGGGATGACATGATCAAAATGTGAGGTGAACTAGATGAGCTCGTTAGCAACATGTCGCAAAGAAGAAGTCATTCATACCAAGGCTACATATGATGATGTCCAAGAGAGGAGGAGAAAAGTCAGAATGACAAGAACCCATCTCCTCACCGGCTGCGACATGGCTCTAGAAAAATACAAAGACGAGCCTCGCAGGGCAAAAACCGGCGATGCGGACTGACTTGACGGGAACGCAGCGTCCTCGGGGTCAGCGTCGGGGATCCTTCTCATCCTGGACGCTGGGACGGAGGACGAGGCCATTTAGAGGGCATCACTGGAAGGAGCGAGGGAGGAAACATCAGGTAAATGTCGGTGATAGCATCATGGGACGGGGGACGGATGATCTGCAGCGGATCAAAGGATCTAAGAACGGCAGTTAATGTGTGCTATTGTTATTAAAAGTGTAACACAAGGGCTTACGAACGCGGCTTAATCTCCAGGGTCCTCATCCAGAATTGACCACTATCATGACCGCCTTGGACTCCATGGTCGATATGGTCCTTGGCACGAGGTCGTGCTGAAGCCCATCTCCACCGCCAGCTTCAACCCTCGGCATCTCGAGATCCCCCACGAAATTCATCTCTGTCCAATCATTCGACACCGTGACAGCCAGAGCCCGAGAGTCGAGGCCCAGGCACGGCCCCACGTGGGAGGGCGGGTCATGATGACAGGCTGTGCCAGGGGTGGGCGAGATGGGGATTCGCTCCGTCATAGATGTCGACTTGGGTGAGGTCGTAGCGAGAAGCATTGATTGAGAGAGTCGTCGTCATGTTGATCGAGCGCGGTTTTATCTCGTCCGTGACCGGCCGGGGAGATACCAGCTTGACTAAGGCAGAGAGGCACAGTAGTTAAATAGGTGCTTGCCTAGCTAAATCGGGAGAGAGAGCTGTGCGTGCGTTTCGTAAGGGAGATTAGTTTGGAAACTTGTTCGTATTCACTCATTCATCCTCCTCCTCGCTTGCGCCTGGCTCTTTGACCCAGACCTAGTTGTTTTTTTTTTTTTTTTAATCTTTCATGATCCTATTGTCGAATTATTATCCCATTACATTCTTTTGTGCTAGTTGCCGGCACCGCTTGTCGTCATGGCTTACAAGGCCAGAGGAAGCTTTTGCGGCACGACGCTGCCAACATATCTAGGCTTTGCCATCCTCGGTACGTCTGCAGATGCCATCAACAACCATTTCTAACATCTAAAGGCTTCGTCAATGCGATTGTGCCCTTTGTCGTCCACTCGGCAAACTACCTCATCATCCCGTACCCCCGCTGGGTCGTCCTCCTCATTGAGGCCCTCCCAGTCCTCGTCACCAAATTGGTGATCCCTCACGTCCTCCACCATGTGCCCTACTGGATGCGCCCTCTCACCGTTGGCGGCGGCTGGATCATCGTCGCCATCGTAACCAAGAGCACACCGCCAAACATCGCCCCTCCGATCCGCATCTTCACCTCGGCCCTCGCGTCCGTGTCGGCCGCCGCCATGGAGGTTTCGTTCCTCGGCATGCTGCGCTACTACGGCCGCGCAGCCCTGGCGGGATGGGGAGCCGGCGTGGGCGCCGGTGCTGTGTTTTGCGCCGTTCTCCCGTTTGTTCTCACGGTCTGGATGGAGTCGTTTCTACGCGATTTCATCGACTGCATCTACGCGCTCACGGGCGCCATGCTTGTCGCCTTCTTTGTCGTCTTGCCTGGAGCACCCGTGAATTATCCCGAGGCGCGACAGGATCGCGGCAAGGCGCATGTTGAAGATGGACCGACTCTGGCGATGCAAGATCCTGTTGAGGAGCTTTCACGTGCTCTGAGCACGACGAACCGAGTCAACCACACAAAGAGCATGATTCGACCCTTCATGGTTCCTCTGTTGGCGGCGTTTGCACTACAGACGCTCGCATATCCTGGCGTTTCTCGGGCACTGCCGCTTCCATCATCATCCACTGGATCCTTTTTCTCGTATTTCACAAGCTACGCCCTCGCGTTCCAGCTCGGTAGCTTCATCGCCCGGACTCATACCCCGCTGCTACGGCCCGAGAGCACCAGGGTTGCCTTTACAGCCTTGAGCGTCGTTACTGCAGTATTGCTCGCCAATGCGACACTGCTCGTCTTTTCGGCACCTGTACCCGTGGCACTGCTGGCCTTTGGTGCTGGTCTCGGGGGAGGAGCCGTCTACATGATTGTCATGGGCAAAGTCTTGGAGGAGAAGTCACTCGAACCTGGAATCAACCAGGAGTTCAGTCTCCAGGTCGTGGGAGCCGGTGAGACGGCTGGCGTTATTGTTGGTGGACTGCTGGGGACAATGCTGGAGGCCGCCTTGTGTGGAGGTTTTGCGACAAGAGAGAGGTGGTGCCACACCAGCCGATGAATGAGAATAGAAGTCTTGAAATAGAAATACAGATAATAATTAAAAAGAATTAATTCAATGCTTCTTACAAACTGGCGATGCCTGGATAAGACGGCATCTCGCTGCTGCACAGCCTCAAGCACAGCCACAGTAGCTCGACTGCATGTTTAGGCAACTCCATGCTTGACATCTTGAACCCCGACTTGCATCAATCCACGTGTGAGCTTGTGAGCTGAGTCTCGTGCCCCATCAATATCTTTTCCAGAATTGGCAAGGTTTCAATTCAAGTCTAGCCATTGTGCTTAAGCCTTATGCTGATGAAGCGAAGAACTCACAACAAGTCGCGGCATGGTTGTCGCAACTGTAAGAAGCGACATGTCAAAGTGAGTAATTCCAAGACAGCTCAACCCACTCCCATCTCCAAATTGACTAACCCATCCTCTAGTGCGATGAGCAAGGCCCTCCTTGCGCAAACTGCGCAGCCCGTGGCCTCGAGGGCTGCTCATACCTCCCAGATCCCCCCTCTCAGCTACCCGCCACAGAGACCCGTCGGCGTCTCGAGCTTGAGCTCATGCACCGCTGGTCCACGCGAACCTTTATGAGCCTCGTCTGCATCCCCGAGGACATCAAGTGGCTGCAGGGTGACGTGCCGCTCTGGGCCCTCAAGAACGAGTACCTCCTGCACGGCATGTTTGCCTTTGTAGCGCTCGAAATAGGCCTTTGCGGCGACGCCGTCATGGATGAGGATCCTGTTGTCTACGTCAAGCTGGCGCTGGAGTACTACGACAAGGCGAGCAGGGCTTTCCGCGCGCAGCTCGAGAATGTGACGCCAGATAATGCGCAAAAGATGTTCATGTTCTCCTTTCTGGCCGTGGGGGTCAACATGGCCCTCGCCCAGTGCGAGGGCATGATTGCGTTTGAGCAAAACATCCTGGAGCGCATGGTGGCGCTTTGGGAGCTTCTGATGGGTAACGCTTCTATCGCTGATAGGTACTATGACGTCGTCATCTCGGGTGCCCTGTCACAGTCTACAGAGGCGCTCTTGATTAGGACGTCACAGCAGACTCAGACGCCTGTGTCTTTGCCGAGTGAGACCGAGGCTGCGCTCGAACGGTTATCGGCCATCATCGAAAATGCCATTCAACCACGAGGGGGTGAGAGCAGCGACCCAGAGGCTCACGCAGAGGACGCCGTCCGCACCCGCATCTACCGGTTCAGCTTCACAGCCATCAAGACCTGCTTCGAGGTGGACTCCAAGGACCTGTACAAGGGGGCGGCCATCGGGTTCCCGGCTATGGCGGGCCGCGAGTTTGGTGCGGCGCTCAAGAAGTCGGACCCCCTGGCCATGTTCCTCATGATGCACTGGGGCGTGCAGCTGCACGCCCTGGGCAAGCTGGCGTGGTGGGTGGGCTCCTTCGGCCAGAAGATGGTGCGCGAGCTGTCGGGGATACTGTGGGAGTCCAACCTAGGGGCGGACGCACCCGAGTGGAGGGAGAACATCGCCTGGGCCAGGATTGAGGTTGAGCTGATACCGCTGGGGGGTGTGACGCCTGAGGAAGAGGTTCGGGAGTAGTTGCAATCTTGTTTTTGGGCATTTGTTGGCGTATTGTGCATCACCACTCACACTTGTTTGCTAGATGGATGTATATACCCCCTCCAACAGCGTCAATTACGTAGTGTCATGGCCTCTGGGCTTGGATGAATCCATAGGTGTGTGTTTCTCCTGGTGCCGCCTGCAGGATTGTGGTCCAGGCAGGGTGGATGCCAGGTGCGTGATCATTCTCGACTCATCTGACAAAGGGGGTGTAGGAATGCCTACTCTGACACGGCCAATCAAGGCATGAAGATGCTAGATGCCTCGAGTAGGACCTGTAGAGGGACCCGTCAGCTAATGAGGCCTTCCTTTGGTCATGGTTGAACCTCGACCGGTCCTTTCAGGAGAGCTGTAAGCCCATGTCCACCTGGCTTCTTGGCGTCTCTCCGTCTCTGCAAATGAACTGATCCAAGCCGTGAGAATTATCACATGGATTTGGCTCAGTTCCATTGCTCCAAGGGAAGTGTTACTCGTTGAATTGCTAAGGGCTTTCATACCTTTGAGGGAGCAATTGAATAGGGGTTAACCATCGTCCACTTGTGGATACCTACAGCAGATGCAACCACTGCTGCAGGATGAAATTCCCTCTAGTTAGGACATCTTGACAAAAGGTTTCCCACAATGACAGATTGGGTATGAAAACAATGAAGAAAAGGCAATGGTAGTAGGGCCGTGGCTGGTGGTATTGAATTAGTCCGCCCAACTGAAGACACGGGAGGATACAGTCCAAGAAGCTAAAGACCATATCTACCATTATATAATGGCCTCTTTATAGTTATTTCTTCCCTCTAGTCGAGAGTAATCACACATTCAGCCAAAAGATCAAACTCCACAAACACAACCTTGTGCTTCGTCGGCCTTCCCGAACATGATGGCTGTGAATTGCAAGTGATCATTGTCATTCAGGCAATCAAGATCGAATATCAAAAAAGAGAGCAAGTCGCCCCTTTCTGTTTGATGGCGATGGCATCTTCAGCCTTGGGGCTCAGCCTCTCTTGGGGGCGTGCAGATCCAGACGCCGATCATCTCGTTGATTTTCCGAGAAAGGAAGCTGGTCAGATGACACAGAAAGGGGGAATTCAAAGGTGGCAAATTTATGCTAGGCATTCTTTCCCTTTAGTAGACCTTTAAATGAGTGGCAAAGGGATTGAGAGTTTCTAGAAGCAAACGGTGGCGAAAAACAGGTCGATTCCTTGGTAAAAAGGGCTTCATGCTACTCAATCCTCTTTGTACACAAAAAATCAAAAGTAAATCGCCTGCAGTAGATTCACACTACCTATGTAGGGTTCTTTTTATAAGGTATATAGATGGTTTAGCAAGATAACACACTTGATGCCTGCGTAGTGCACTGTGCTTGCCTCGGTTTGAAAGGGTTGAGGGAACCCCCAAATCAAGGCAAGCCCTGAGTTCCATTCCACGAGATCTAAAAGTGCAGTGGCATTTCTCTCATCCTACTGCAGTTAATATTTAGCTACTTATTAAAGACAGAGGCAACTCTTGCCACTCACAGGCATGAACATGGCGCAGAAACGACAAATGGATCAAAGTGAACGCAAGGCTCAGTCGAGACTCGGACTTGGCGAGTAGTGGCTGTGTTGTCAAGTAAGCAACTTCCCCTTCCATGGAGACAGAGATTTAATTGATATAATTAATTATGGACACAGTAGAGGGTAGTTCGAGGAATAGGGAGTGCGAACTATAGGATATCACTTGTTGAGGCAGTGCGTTAGATCTGAGTAAGCTTCACAACTGTGACCCCGACAAGAGCATTGAGAGGCAATCCGATTACCAAGAGTAGAAAAATGAACCGCTTTATTCTCCTCGTGATGCCTTTTTATGTAAAAACCCTTTGTTCAGTCGGTGAGCGTTTCGACAAACAGAATGTCAACATGTGAGTCCGAAACTCATCGGTAGTTATAGGGCTTACTCCAAGTGTCAGCTGTAATAAGCGTTTGACAGTCTGCAGCTGCTTGGCTCTTACTAGCCAGGCACCTCTTAACTGGGGATTCCAGAAATATCTGGCCTTGTCCCGTGTGGTGTTTGGTCCAACATGAGCCCAAAGTTACAGCTTGACATGGTTGACGGCTGTTTCAGAGGAAACGCATGTTGTCCTCTCCGAGTTTTCAAAAGAAGCAATAATTTAAACTTTTATTCATGTCATTGATGCGCAAAGGGGTGATCGCAAGCACATTGCTTATCCACATGCAAGGCATGAGTTGCCTTGGCGGGTAGTGGTTGAACTGACTGGTTCGCATTCCGCTATGCACACTCATTTAGTTTTCTCCCTTGATGTTCCGCTGTTGGTATTGCTGCATTGTATAGTAATCCGATTACAAAATAACTCCAACACCTCACCGCAATTAACCGCAAAGTGCAACCCATGGCCCCATTATGAGCATTCAGTGTGACGTGGTCCCGCTCGGGGCAATGCCGAAAGACATCGGAACCTGTTTTTTTCAACTAACCCCCCCCCCCCATCTTTCTTTTGATGCCATTTTCAAAATGTGACGAGCTGCATGCCTAGCTGAGGCCCCATGCGGGGTGACATGGTCAGAGTTTGAAAATCAAGGTCAAGCTTTTCTAGTTGCCGGCCCTTGCATCCTGGATGGTCGAGGTGAGGTGGCTGTGCGAGTCGGACGAGGTTGACAACTGACAGCTTCCTTATTCAGAAGCTGAATGCCTTGGGATGGCCTGATCGACATCTTGTTTCTAAGTATATCGTTTCTTATAATTATCTATCGAGGTGGTCACTCTGATTAGGTTGTCTCGTAAAACTCAAAGGTGGGCCAGGACCAACAAGGCTGACTTGGCCAGAGGGTATACATTCCAAAGGAAACGTTGGAGTGGAAAAAGCAATGCGTAGGACCGTCAGCATGGGACAAATACGAACAGGATTTGAGTCAATTCCAAGAATGCGGTCGGTTTCTCGAAGGCATCGCGCCAATGTCTCTACTCACAGAGAAAGGCGGAAGCGCAGACGCGGGAGGATCATCAACGCGCAGATAAGCTTGTCGCTTGGCAGAGCCTGCCACTAACTGCATATGGTCTTATGCGCCGCCCCCATGCCCCTTTTACTGCTAAGGACGAACGCCTGCTACGTTGTATCGTGCGACCTGAGAGGCTCAATCTTGGAACCCGGGGGAGAATCGAGCCCGGGAGATTGGCGAGTGGGCGAATGAATCTTTTGATACATATCACCCCCCTCCTCTTCAGCCTCGCTCTTCGGCTCTTGTCCAACACGAGTATTCAGCCTGACAAAGGGGTTACCCCTTCTCTCGCGGGCCGAACGAGACGGGCCAATCAAGGCTGGTTGACGACCTGTTGTGCCGCGTGTCCCCCATGTGAGCTTACCGCCGGTAGAGACAGAGGGCGGATGGAACTGCGACATGTGCAATTGTTGGCCCACCGTGCCCTGCATCCTGCAGCCGACTAGGCCTTAAACGAAGAGCTTGAAAGCCTCGATCTGGGGCCTCCCGGGTCCCCGAGGCCTTGACGTCACAGGCACCATTTGAGTGTTGACTCGGCACGACACACGACACCTCTGTAGAGGGGTCCTCTGGCTGAGCAAGATAAAATGACCGCGATGGCCTCTCTCTCTGTGATATCGTGAACAAGTAGAAACAGGATTCATTCATTCGTTATACTTAGATTCGATCCTCCTGGACCTGAAAAGTCGTCACCTTGACGATACGCTGTGGATCACCACCACTCAACCCTTTGTTGTGTTGCTGCCCCATCCCCGTCAACTCCTCCTCGCTCTCGTTCTCTGCGCTCCTCCTCGTCCCCCAGACAGACTTTTCCGGCGCTGACCTGTCGAAATGGCTCCTCCCAGCGTAAGCTGCCTCGCCGTCTCGCCCGTTGCGATCCAGATCGTCCTCCCGTGTGAATGTGGTGAGGCTAAAAAGGCTGCGATGCCGATTCCCGCTGCCGTCGGTGCCCTTTGACTTGAAACCCCCCGATGCAATGGGCTGATCCGTGTCCTGCAAGACAGACGGGCCCGATGTCGATATGCCAAGCTTGTGGCCGAGTAATCGAAGCAAAGGTCGCAAAGTCGCAAGGCTCCCGGCGGTGACGGCGAGGCCCTGTTCCGTGGTGGACCAGATGGCGATGTCGAGGGTTGCCCCTGGGAGGTGTTAGCCGAGAGGTTTGCTTGGGAGTTGCGATGGTGCAATGGAGTTTGGGAGATGCTTACAGAGAAAGTCTGGGCTTTTGAAATCTTTGACGAATGCGAAACGGACCACCACGGCTGAACTCGCCCTATGCAATGTGAGTTCTCTATCCTGTGCTAGGATAAGGGGATACCTACACGCAGGCCATAGCCATGATAGGAATGAGAGCAATCTTGGTCTTCTTGCCCATGTTGAGCTTCCACACGAGAAACATTGGCAGGATGGCGCATGTAAAGTCGGAAATGACACTAAAGACGCTGTAGAGGTAGGTGAGGGCGATGATGACCTCGACGTTGACGCATGTGCCCTTCTGATCCTTGTTCCAGAAGAAGGAGATGGGCTGGCACTGGAAGAGGGTGACAAAGAAGAAGACGATGCCGGTGCAGACGGTGATCATCATGACGCCGTAGATGATCCAGACGTCCATCTTTCGGACCGTGATTCGGAGGAGGAAGTAGCCGATGGATATTTTGGAGGCGATCATGGTGATGCAGTACCATAGGTAGCACCACCACCAGTATTTCATTGCCTGCTTGATGTCTTCGCCGTCCAGGTCTTTGTGGTGACGGCCGGTGCCATAGTGAACTCCAATGAGGGCGCAGATGACGAAAAGGAGGAATGAACACTGACAATGATCCAGGTCAATGGTTGATGATACGTGACAAGACGAGACGGGACTCACAAGAGCGGTACACATGCACCAGTCGTCAAAGCCAAAGTTCTTGACGAGGCGCACACGGACAAAGCATCGTAGTATTGTCGATATAACTGCAGCAGTCGCAAGCGTATAGCACACTGCCTGAAGCTCAGGACCCCGGTTCTCGACGGCCATGGCTGATGCAAGACCCAACAAGCAGCAGGGGGATCATATGCATTCAATATGGGAATAAAGCGAAAAGAGCACAAAGGATTGAACAAAGAAACGGGAAAGGATTCAGAGCCCGGTAGGCTCGGGCCGGGGAAACTGGAGCGTCGCAGATATATCTACTCCAGAAGCTGGGGGGGGGCTTGTGCTTGTCTCCCCTTGGCGATTAACAGACCCAAGGCTTTGGCTCCTGGGTCCGTCCGGCCCTTGTGCGGCGATTCAGATGGTCACCGAATCCACCGCATCGACGAACTCCTCCGATCTGCACTTCTTGGGCATCAAGAGGCGACAGACTATTTTGCGGAATTGGCACGTCCCGGGCGAGCCCTCGGTTGGGCATACAACCCCGAAGCTAAGCTTCTACCGTCGCGTGGTATGGCAGTATGGATACCCCCTGACATTAGCCCCGAACTCTATACTACCTCGGAATACGACTCTAAAAGGCGCCATGTGGTGGCCTGGCTTGCAGTGACAGGCACAACACGTGTGTGGAACCCGCTGAGAGACGCCACGGGTGGTGATACTGTTCTGGGAAGTTTCTCCTTGCGGCGGTCGGAGATTTCTCCACCACCCTTGGCCCCTTTCCTGAGTCAATAAAAACTTGGATCTTCTCGAACAACTCTAAGCAAACAAGTTGTCGCCTTTCCCTCGACTCGGCCGGGAAATCAGGAGATGCATGCAATGGCATCATGCGGGGACGGGCGAACGCCCGCAGCGCAGCTAGACAATTTAGCAGGCTTGGTAGTTGAAGTGAAAGTGTCTTGTCTCGCAATCATCTGACGGACTGAGTAAAGAGTGGACCTGCGCACTGACAGCTCGTCTGCAGTAGATCGTCCTGAGTCCTCCAAGCGAGCGAGGATCACCACCCGGGAGAATGACTGACCCTTGCAGGACATGGCTAGAGACAGCATCGCCTGCGATGCTTGGCTCCTTTGCGTTGGATAACATCGCATTGCTTGTGGGGAGAAGGCGATCATTGCTCGTTGCCCCTGTTGGATCGGAGCACAAGGCCCGAGAAATTCCCGACTTAATAGATTGGGAATTTATCCAGAGATGGGATCGTCAGCCTCACTGTGAGACGGAAGAGGCCGGCCTCCGGTTCTGTGCTACGCAGTAAGCACTTGGTTGCGAATAGTGCGGTTCTGCCAAGGACGAGAGCGCGTGGTAGCCTGATTGGACAATTAGGGTCTGAATTGACCAGTTGAAACAAGGACGAGGTATGTTTCACAAACGTCGCGGAGTTAGGCTCGCATTGTTGAGATACTCCGACAAGGTCGTGGCTTACTTGCGTGCAAGCGAGTATGGGTTTGGTTACCACAGAGGGAGATTGCTCTGTGGGTGTTAAGATTTTGAGCCACATACTTCCTTGGCGAGGCAGGCTATAACAGACACAGGAACTCGTGTGTAAAAACAACATGACGCGAGGCAGCCACCGCATCTGTATACCTGATTGGGACCAGTTATCGACATGGCTCTTTTAACCACCGCCGCCACTTATAGGTGCAATTAAGCCCACCAACAGACGTATCTTGGAACCAAGGGGATGTGAGAATGACTGGTCAAATTGTCGCCGGCACCTACGGCAAAAGCAAGTCACCTACCCTACACCTCGGCGCCATCCCCGCATTCGGCCACTAAAATTGGAGAAGGCGGGGAAATTCGCGGGGATGACCGGCCACAACCAAAAAGTGAGCAGAGAGTAGTCAGCTGACCGAGGTTGGCTGCCCCCATAACCTTCAATCCGTCTCGAGATTGGATAGAGCCAACCCCCCGCTTTCAACGACGCCTCGACTACTTCTACTCACCATAGAACGCGCAGACGCTGCTCGCCTCAACCCTCTAGAGGCTTCAGGGACTCACTCGACCGTCGCAGCGCGTCGGGCCCTGGCCGCCGACCCAAGTCACGCGCCACCATGGCCTCATCACCCCCGCGTCATAAACGCCGCAAGGCCTCGTGCAAGGAGTTCCAGTGCAACCACGAAGGCTGCGGGAGGACCTATTCGCGAGCGGAGCATCTCCAGAGGCATCAGCTTAACCGTCAGTCATGGCTCTGCCCCGGTGAGGTGGACCCCGTGCTGACACGTCTTAGATTCACCCAAGGAGATCTACTACTGCGACTACCCGGGCTGCTCATTCACCTTTGTCAGGAAGGATCTCTACGCACGCCACAAGCTGAGACATGAGCGCCAGGTGCAGCAGTATGGGAATGGCCGGTTATCTCAACGGCCGCAGCGAGAGTTTTCAAAGGCGCCGAGGGAACGCTCCGAGAGGTACTCATTTAGCGAAGATGGATCTGCCTGGAGCGACACCCAAGATGAGGCGAGGGAAACGCCAGCAAAGGAAAAGCAGCCTGCCAGGAGCAGACACTCACTGGACGCGACCGGTGTCGACCTGAGCTCTCAAAAGGCTGGTGTTGGAGGTTCGGCACAGCCGAAGTCGGCTCAGCAAAATGAGGCGGGTGAGGCCGCTGGCTACTTTGGGGACCAACGACAACTTCAGAGCCGCGAATCATCACCGGAAAAACAAGCCATGGGTACCGTACCGTTTAGGATGGACCAGATGCCAGGCGCCGACATGTCCATGCCTATGGCGAGTCCTGGGTTACCAGGCAGGCCGGAGCGTATGAGGAACCAGTCCTATGTCATGGCGAACGGAATGCCGACATCAAGCACCGAGCAGCTCATGGAAGAACAGCCTTTTGGATTATCGCCATCCAGCACCGACGAGTTTACCTCTTGGCTGTTCAACGGCCAGGGGCTGGCTTCGAATTACAACTTTGTACCTGGCAGCAACCTCGGAATGGCGGGATACTCCAACAACTTTGGTCAACTATGCACAGATTACTCGCAGCCGGGAATAATGGGCGGATCCTATGTCGAACCCATGAACGGCCTCTGGTTCCAGTCAGAGCCGATGCCCATCGCCACGCCGATTGTGGATATTTCGCAGATTGGAAAGACTGGGCTTTCGGAGCATAAGCGACAGTCTCTGCTCCAGTACATGATGCAGAGATTCAACGAGATCGGTTCACAGGGTAACAGATCGGCCGCGGATATCAAGAACGAGATTTTCGGCAGCGACAGCGACGCTGACTCTCATGTCCTCAGTCATCTCAACGTTCAACGATACATCAACTCGTACTGGGAAAACTTCCACGACCAGTTGCCTATCCTGCATCATCCAACTTTCATCCCAGAGACGGCCCACGATTTCCTCTTGTTGGCTGTGCTGATCATGGGAGCTTCCATGCTTGAGAAGAAGGCTGCCCTGCCAGAGAACTCGGACAAAATTTCAAAATTCACCACCTTTGTCTCGTGGAACCTCCGCTGGCAAGTCTTTATGCACGCCGACTCTCATCCGCCGGCTAAGCTCTGGGTCATTCAAACACTTCTCATTCTCGAGGTGTATGAAAAGATGAACGCAACCCGGGTTCTTCATGAGCGTGCTCACATTTACTTCCCCACGACGCTCTCCCTCATGCGCAGAGGAAGCGCCCTGACCGGCAAGCAGTCTTCTTACACCTCCAGAGTCCAAACTCCCATGGGTAGTCCGAAGCTTGGTCAGCCTAGGCTGTTCCCTGGGTCTGATCGGAGAGGATTTGATTCCTCGCCTGAGAAGTGGTGGGATCACTGGATTGCTCAAGAAGCCACTCGACGGGCTGCTTTTGCCGCGTTTATCATCGACGCCACCCACGCCGCCTTGTTTGGACACACACCAACTTTGGTCATCCACGAGATCAAACTTCCACTCCCTTGCGACAACACTCTTTGGTCTTCCGACTCACCGTCCGAGATTGGCTGTGTTGAATCGAGCTTACACGCTAACGGTGTAACACCAATCACCTTCCTCGACGGGCTTCAAAAGACTCTCAACGGCCAGAGAGTGCGGACGAGTTCCTTTGGCAGAATGGCCCTTCTTGCTGCGCTACTGTCTGTTACGTGGCAGATGCACCAGCAAGACCTCGATCGGTCTACTCTCGGTACTGACACAATCCCGGGTGTTCAAGAACGATGGCGGCCAAAGTTGTTGCGGGCATTTGATTGGTGGAAAAAGGACTATGATGATGGCGTTGCTCATGTTCGACACGCGGCCTTTGACTGGCAGAGACTGGGGCTGAGCAGTAGAGGCGGAAGTGATGATGGTGATGCTATGGAAACACTGGGGACGGTTCTCTACCACCTGGGCCACATTACCGTCTACATCAGCATGCCCGAGCTGTGCATCTTTGCTGGTGTCACCCAGATCCTCGGCCGTACGGTTTCCTCTGTTGACTGGAGGAGAACAGAGGCCAAGATAAAGGAATGGGTAGCTTCACCTGGAGCTATTGGTGGCGTATACCATGCGCTGCAGCTGATCAGGCTCATCCTGCTCCAGGAAGAGCCCAGGCGAAGCACCATGGGTGAATCAGGTGGAATGTCGTCCGTTTTCACCCCGTCTCCTTATCCGAAGTACGATGCCGCACATGACAACCTGCTCATTCGCGCCTGGGCTCTATACTACGCGTCCCTGGTGCTGTGGGCTTACGGATATGTGCAGGACGGGAATATCGAACCGTTCCCCGACAACCTGCACTATCCATCCAGCACTCTAGCCGTACCGCAAATGGCCGCAGAGCCAAGCATGCAGTCATCGTCGAACCAAGGAACGACGCAAGCCAGCAACCCCAGTGCCGACACGCCTCAAGGATCTCACTCTGAGCAACCATCCATGTCGATGAGCCCTGACTACGAGGCGCTGAAGCGTGATCGCCATGAGGACCTCCGGACTTATCTGCAGATCATGATCCCGCCGACTATTGATTCGATCAAGGCCTTCCACTTGCACCAGAACCAAGCCGGCGTGGTCGGTAATCGGAACAAGATCATTGGTCTCCTGAGCGTCGTCGACGACGCCTTGTCCAACACAAAGTGGGAGCTACTAACCGAGGCGAGACACAGGCTGAAGATGGCGGCGTCTATGATGCAGCAACCCAGAGAACCGAGGATGTAGAAAGGGTACGAAATAATTCTGGTGAAAAAAGCCTTTGAAGTTGTGCGATGGACATTTGATGATACCTTTTGAGAGATGTATAACTATAGGCGACGGGAGGGTTGGCTTATTCTTTCTTGTCTTATAGCGGAGCAAGTGTGATTGCAGTATAAGCGATCCCTTATTACCGGTAGATGTATTTATTTTGATCAAGTACAAAGGAAAAACTGGGTTTCTCTCTTCTGATATGGTAAATGTCTCTGTGAGCACGCCACATCGGTATCTCGGTATTGGCTCCGACATCTCGGCGTAGTCCTCCGATGTCGCAATCGACCGCTTTTCGTCGTTGGGAGCCAGTTGAGCTGGCAGAAATGCACTCTGTCACGCAATTTCCTATTAAACTAATAGTTGCTTTCTAAGCATGGTGCTTATGATTACACACGAAAGGAAAGATGATCATCATCTGTTTGGTACTCTGTTCACAAAGTTGTCGTTGTCAAGTCTCACGGCAGTTAACGGCACAAGTATGGCTTGCTTCGGCTCACGATAACTACTGCACATACATCGGCTTCCAGGCCGGTATTCAACAGAAAGAAAATAGTCAAACCAGCCATAAAGACAATGAGCCAGATAAGATCGCCACCATGTGGATCATTTAATAGAGTTTGTAGGTCTCGAACCGGGTTCTGTCCCGACTTCAAAGAAGGAGATCCCCAGGACTGGAGATGGTGTATCTCTAGCGGCACGTGATCGGCCTGAAAAAATGGAGAAGGGCTGGCGACGTCGGAACTTGTCCCGAGGGCGCGACAACCCATCATCATTCGAAATCCCCGCGTCCCCTTCGGAGCATCTGCCCATCAGTTCCTCCCCCTCGGTGAAGACTTCCAGAAGGGCTTGATCTAACTCGTCTCTCTTATCGGCCTTTTTGCTCTCTCCCTTTCTAGGTCAAATGCCTGCCGTGTCCGAAGACGTTTCGCCCATGACTCGGAGGCGTCCGGCTTCCAACAGCAAAGATGCCCGAAAGGCACCATTGGCGTACGAGAGCTGCTTCTCCACATTTTTCTTATGCAGTTCGTTTTTGGAACAAGGCTAACGACGTGTCTTGCAGGTGCCTCACTTGTCGCAAGAAGAAGGTTCGGTGCTCAGGGACGACGCCTTGTCAGTACTGCACTAAGAGAGGGCTGGACTGCAGGGTCCCTGAGCATGGGCACAAGCGCATGTATATGGCCAAGTATGAACTGTTGCGTTGATTCTGTTGATCGTTACTAATTCTTGAAAGTCGTATTGAGGAACTTGAGAGCAAGTTGGCCAGATATGAAAAGGAGGGCAATGTGATACCGACCGGACTACCTGCAAGCATATCACGTATGTTATCATTCAGCCGCTCATCAATGCACCTCTAACTGTTCTAGAAACCCCAGCTGCAGCCCACGACGGTCTCAATGGAGAAACAAATGGGCACTTGCAGACATCTCACTCCTCCCCACACGCAGATCAGCACAGAGAATCAAGGTCTCCGAGCTTCATTCGCCCATCCAGCTTCTCGGCGCCCTTGACTCAACCTAGATACCCGGCCAAAGAGGCCACTCACACATCCCCGACTTCAAGTGAGTCAACTTGTCCAACGCAGCAGCACTACCTCTGCTAATACCAGACTAGCCATTCTTGCGGGCTCCTCTCTGAGTTCAAGTCATACCTTTGGTTCCAGAGTGCAGGATCTGCTTGGACCATCACGTCCTGAGTATGAGGAAACCACAAACAAACCCTGGGTGAGCCCGGAGGCAAACCAACTTCACGAAGTAGCCAGGAACAGTGCCCCATGGCGAACTTCAAATACCGAGTTTCCAAAGTTGCCGTCGAGGCAAGAGGCCGAACGGTTACTGGAAAAGGCCCTATTCTACATCGGCCAGTCACAACATCACATCGACGCCCGCGAGTTCTCGGACCGCCTTTGGGTGTTTTACGAGAACCGGGATGATCCTGCCCAGCGCGAGTCGCCGTGGGTTCTGGAGATGATTCTGATGATCGCCATTGGAACACTATTTGACGCGAATCCCGAGGGCAACGACGAGTTTTCAGGGGTTCAGCTGTTTGAATATGCACACAAGAATGTGCCGACGTTGACAGAGATGCGCGCCTTTGGAAAGCTAGGGGTTGAGATCTTTGCGCTCTTTGCGATTTACCTTGTGAACATGAACCGCAAGGAAGAGGCTTATCTTTATGTGAGCACCCCGGTTCAGCCTTGTCAACAGAACTGACCCGTCCTAGATCAGCACTGCTATGCGGCTAGCTATTGCGCAAAAGTATCACAGAGTCTGTGGCACCAGACACTTGATGCAGTCAGAAAAGGTCCATCTGAATCGTCTCTGGTGGACTATCTACATGCACGAGAGGTATGGGTCTCGAGAAAAGGCCAAGGATCGTTACTAACAAATGATTTAGACGCCTGGCTGCAGCAACAGGAAATCCTCCCAGCATAGCTGATGAAGCCATCAATATCTCACTACCAAGCGATTCACCCGGATTTCCCCCTGCTGGGCCTATGTGTACAAACATTAGGATCGCCAGAGCTACAGGGCGTATCCTGGCTGGTAAGTAATCCCCTACCCAATGTATCAAGCCGTATCTAACTTGTTCAGTGCTCTATAACCCAGAAGACGAATCAGAGAATACCTTTATCCCTCACGTGCAGGAGATCGTCAAGTCTCTTTACGGGATATCACAAGAGATTCCCTCAGACTCGGTTACTGATGTCTACAACCTGGGCCGTGACCAGTGTCTGAGGACAACTGCCTCGCTTCATCTAATGCTATTTCAAGTATGTAGAACCGAATGGTCAGAAAGTTACTTGCTAACAGTTTCAGGCAACAATTCTCACAATTCGGCCAATCATGCTTCATGCCGCAAAGCTCATTCTGAGTGGCCAAGGGCCAACCGGCGAGCAACTACAAGCTTCGCCGCTTGGAAGGCTATCAAGGACATGCGTAGAAGCTGCAAGACGGCAACTAAAAGTTGTCGGCACACTAAGGAAGCGCAACATGATCGGTGAGTGCCATGACCTCTGACAATATTGATGTGCTAACACGTGTAGCGATCTTTGGTTTTTACGACTTTGAGGCCTCGTTCTCAGCTGCCTTCATCATGATTCTAGCCGCCATTCTAGACTCTGTTTGCGACAAGAGCTCAAAGATCAACCCCAAGCCGGGACTGACCGAGGCATTGGGCGAGTTGCAGTACCTTGCCGACCATGGCAACACGTATGCTCGTGAGAGGCTGCAGGAGGTGAAGAAGTTATGGAAGGTGATGGCTCAAAAGATTGAGTCACTGCAGGTGGTCAACGTCTCTCCTCAGGCACACACAGGCGATGTCAACGGCGATGCTCATCACGACAACCAGAGCAATGGTATCGGGGTCAATGGCACAGACCTTGTCAACATGGGCAATGCTGGTGTTGACCTAGTTCCCGGACAGGGCCAAACATCACCAGAGGACTTTATGCTCCTCGACACTGATCTTTGGGACAACTTTAACAACCTCTGGGTTCCGATGCCCGAGGGCGCGGGAGACAACCAGCAGCAAGACATGATGATAACGGACATTCCGCCAGACGACTTTTACAAGTACTGCTACTCGATGTATAATAATCCGGACTGGGACCTCACGGGAGAGGATGTTGGGGACTTTGCTGAGCTTGGGAGGCATATTCAGGATTCTTGAGAGGGTTTTTGGGACTAAAAGTTTTTGGCGAGGAGGACATTATCTCTCCAAGTAGCAGGCGTATTTAACAAGAAGTGGAGTAATAACTTCAAGCTACCGAATTCAACATATTCGGACCCTTTCAATAACAGCTTCGTCTACGAAATAGCCAGGGAATGACATCTCGTGGCCTGGCTCCTCCCTCGTCTCCTTCGAGTCGATTCCCACCGCCGCCGCCCAAACCTTTCCGACCCGTTCAAATAAACCGCTGGAGGCGGAGGGCTGCAGGATGAGATAATTTGCCTCCTGGGTCTGCCCATCAACAATGGTCTTTCCCATCTCCACAGCCAGCACTTGAGAATCTGGAGTCTCCATAGTCCAGTCTTCCACGTCGGGTTGGAACTGGAACTTGTACGGACTCGAGGAACGACACTCTCCGTTTGTGAATTGGATCCTCGGAAACCCTTGGCCGCGTTCTCCGCGGGGGAATATCTTTACCCGAGCCACATACCCCTCTAGAGTTAGTATTCCGTGATCAAGGCGGCCGAGGAATGTAGGTTTCTCGGGCTTGCAGTCAATGTCAATGACCTTGACTGTAAAAGTTGTCCTGTGGACGCGATCCCATGGGCCGGCGATGGGCCCCGAGACAGAACCCCACGACCACGTCGGCACGCTCTTTAGCGTCTCTGGCCTCTCCCTTTCGTCGCCAAACGTCTGCCAGCAGAGATCAGAGACGATGGAGTCTTCCCACAGGCCAGCTAGATAGCGCCCTCTCCTCCCCTTGCTGAGCTGCGACGCGATGCCAGCCATGACTGGAAGTCGGTCTTGGATGTATGTAAGGTCCAGGGACGTGATGCTCCTGAGATTCTGATACCACAATTTGAGCATGACCATGGGATCTCCTAGATCCAGGTCTGGTTTCGAAACACTGAGGAGCTGGGTCGTCCTCTCGCGAACGGTTGGTCTTGAGGGTGTTCCTCCACATTGGCATGTCGTCAGCGACTGGCACTCCCACACGAGCTCTCTTGGGCCAAAGTGGAGGAATCTTCGGGAGAGGACATGTTCTTGGTGTACCCATCCTCGGGTCATGAGCGGAAACTCGTACGTGCCTCCGTTGACTGTTTCATCGCGGCTGGATTCGTAGGGATGCCTCATATGGGTCCTCGCGACGAGATGATACGGCCGTCCTTGCTTGTCCACCCCTTCTATATCAAGAGGTTCATCTCGAGGAGGATAGAACCCTACCGTTCCATCTGGTGATGCGGTGGCTGCCAAGGTAACGTCAGCATTGGCGTAGTATTCCGCCATCTTGACGGCTTCTCTCTCCCAGTCTGGCATGTCATCTTGGATGATGCACAAAGAGTCGATCCAGATGAATTCAAGGCCAAGGTGGCATGAGAATTCGATGACATCCTTAAAGGTAGTCGATAGCTCAGCCCAGGGAATCTCTTCCTTGTGGCGGTCAAAGTTGTCCTTGGTCGTCCTGATTATCTGGTGTTTACCCCAGCAATGACTAAGGCAAGCGTAAGATCCTCGTTCGTTGGGTGACGCCTCGTAGAGGCGAGCCTTACATGAACCTGACCCTGAGTCTTGGATAATCTGGACAACTCTTCTCGGTAGGATTGTCTCCTTAGATCTTCTACAGCCCGTGTGCATCTCGTCGCAGTCGTCGATCCACCTCCTAACTTGGCTTGCAAGCTCCTGGGGTCTAGAAGGAATTATCAGACCTTCTTCAAACACTGGCCAGGAACAAGGCTTTCCTATGTAGGTAAAGTTGATGAGTCGAAATTGATAAAAGCGGCTAGGCAATCCCGTACCTTTGGCAGTGCATATGTGTAGTTCACGATCCCGAAACATTTGGCCCACCAGCTCCTTTGGCAGATCCTCGTCGACGACATCCTCCTCTATAGAGACGGTCACGCTGAATGTCTCGCTAGGGTTCTGTAGATGACGACCGTTAAATCGAGAGAAGGAGAGAGCGAAATAATTTGTCGCCAGGAGAATCTCTGGAAAACAATGCTTAACCCCTCCAAGAATGATGCCGCAGGTAGAACATGCCGGCGCGGAGTGGCATAGTTCATCAATGCTGCAACGTATTCTCGAGGGCGGCTGGAGCAGGCTCTCGTCGAAGTCGAGGCATATCTTGCAGGGTGGTGAAAGCATTGGGTCTCAGCCTCGGCGTTGCCGCGATGGAGTGGTAGGGGTGTTGAGTATTCACTTGGTGTTGAAGAAACTTGGCGGACAGCGATATCCAAGGTCCTTATAGCGTCTCGCCTGCACCAGGATGGAGATGGGAAGATTGGCCTTGCACCAACTAAATAGAGATGAGGCACGGTTGGGCTGAATGCATGCGCCCATGCATAAATACCTCAGGCAAAAACAACGCCCGCTGAGGCTGTGAGAAGCACAGCTCTTCAGCGATATGCGTTTCTCGTTTCTTCGGCTTCAAATCAAATAGGCAACATCACGACATCTGATTTGACTCGACCTTTGGCGTTGAGTAACTCATCTAAGGTCTAGCCAACGTCACCAAGATGTCCTGGGTACCTAACCTTGTCAGCCACTGCGAAATCGAGACCGACTTTGTAGATTCCTGTATCCCGCATGTGATTTTTGAAAATTGGTCGTCGCTTAGCACACGCCGCTTGCGCAGAGAAGAGCGGTAACAAAGACAATTGCTCATAGGACGCTGTGCCTACGGGCTGGTTCATCTAGGGAAGTTAGTCACAAGGTCAGGGCTGTCGAAGGAGATAAGATGCCCTAGGGGTCAAGATAAAAGACTGCATACGCGAGGTCGAGGCGCTTCTCAAGGTTTAACAGCCCAAGATCAGAGGTCTATATCCTGCATTTTGGATACTGCACTGGACCAGTATAACCATTGCTTTGTGATCTCTCAAGGATGGTATGAACTCCAATATCGCATATTCGTAACCATGGAGCTCATGGGGCTTATTGATCTTGGGGGACACCTACAGGATGGGCCTCTATCGGAATTTCAGGGGAGGCAGATCACGTCACAGGTCTTGGAGGGAGTTGGGTACCTGCACGACAACGGATTCATCCACCAAGATGTGAAGCCGTCAGCATGCCTGTACAGGGAGCATGTCATCACATTGCTAAATAGTCTTTAGAATATAATACTGGTTTCCGGAGACTTGGGCTGGTTTGTCAAGATCACCGACTTTGGCAGCAGCAGCAGGAGACTGAGAGATGCTTCACTTGACCCACTTGACCCTCGGCCACTCAAGCTCAGATCAAGATCAGTTTTCTATGCCTAAATACAGTGGATCTGGGCCAGTCCGGTGGCGACGACGCTGACATGGCAGTCGGGAGTGTTGGGAGAGGCGATGGAGCCAGACAGCGCGAGTAAGGAAAAGAAGACCCATAGAGCGTCTGATGCTCTACTTGCAGATGATGAGGAAACGAGTAAAAAGAGGCGGAGAACTGGTGACTGAAGAGGGAGGCTCTGATGAAGATCTGTAATGCCTGCATGTTGAGGTGAAGATCAGGCCGTTCGTTCGGCGTCTGCCGCCAACGGATGTAAACGCCACGAACCGTCGGTAGTCTCACCCGGGACCCGACCAGCGCTTGCAATCAGGCAACATGCGACAAGGAAGCCATCATCCCAGCCTGTCGGGTCCTCCAGAGTGCCCTCCCTCGAACCACGTCCTCAAGCCATGGTCCGATGTGGTCCTCCCGGGGTATCCAGTGCCTCGGGACGAGAGCAGCCGAAGCAGCATTTGATATGCCGACTCCTAAACCCTCCATCTTGGCGCTTCGTGGGCTGGGGAATATGAGCCTGGCTATTAGCCTAAATGCGCTGGGAGATAAACTCAGAATACAAGTCAGATGCGGAGGTGGTGTGGAGGGGAATGTAACCTTGCTCTCTGTGGGAGACGGCTTGAGTGGTCGAGCTGTTGATGAGGCGACTCTCTGGCCGACTTGGATGGCTTCAACACGACGGCCCGTTTGACAATATCACCCATTTGATGGATCTTTCAACTGGCGTATTAGAGTTCTGGTCATACGAGCTTTGAGCGAGGCAAAAGTAAGCAGTAACTTGGCACCGTTGACAGCGAGAACACCTTAGTGATGACCGACATATCAGGGAGGGACAGTCTAGCAGACCCGACATTCACACAAGCGAGGGGGGAACCAAGCCAGAATTCTCTGACACGCCCTTGAGAGAGCGCTGAATATAACCCGACAATGTACGGATACAACAGCTTAGAGAGAGCAACGGGGCTCCTCGCATGCGGCTTAAGGTTCTGACCACGGTCAAGGTCGCGTGCAGCGCTTGGAGAATCACTTAACCCATTCCCAGGATATAATACCGGCAGAATAGACACAAATATGGGTTGAGATTCACCCGTGATCAAGCAATACGGGTGCCAACAAAGACAAAAGTTCTTCACATGCATGACCCCAAGCATCACTGGAGCCACTCGGCCGGAGCTGACTGCCGACGAACCTAGCCCCAAAGACCAAAAAAGCTTGCCTGATCCTCCCGTCAATCCCCCAGAAACCAAGCTGCAAGACCAAGAGAAAGCGGAGTCTGCACCGAGGGAGCCAGCATCGCGGGCAAGGATCAAACCACCATCCCCCAGACCTACCCCAGATTCTCCACCTGCTCAACTAGGCAGTCAGGTCCTTTCTACCCCAAAACTCTAGAGATTTGAGGGGGAGGAGGCACGCTGTGAGTGGTCAGATGTTTTCTTGATCTTAGGCGGTCCACTCGCAGTCGATGAGACAAGGCCATCTTGAACATCACCCCCGCCCCCCGCAAGATCTTCCACCAATGGCGCGGGGGTGAGATGGCCTCGAACCCAACTCGAACCTCAAGGAGGACGATTTACGGCCCGTCGATCCTAACGCGGATACAGGCTCAATTCGAATGCCGGGCTCGAGTGGAGAGGGTCATGTTTGCCGTGAGGTGGCAGAGTCGAGGTAGGATGAGGACAAGACCCCAGCTAGAGGCAGCTCAAAGGTGACATTATATCTACCCGCGGCCCCAGTCTGGGGAACCCAATTGATACAGCCCTATCCTCTCCAGCTCTCATCCATTGAGATCCAACTGTTTACCCACTGGGCAGGCTTCAACATGGCGACCGAAAAGCAAGGCGGAGCCCCAGAGCTCCAGATCGAGACCACTGACAATGGCCTCGACCACCTCAAGGACGTCGACCTGCACGACAAGACGCTCAACACCGAGGCTCACCAGGCCACGGCCCAGGAGCACAGCTTTGGCGTCTTCCAGGCCCTCAAGACGTACAAGCGGGCAGCCTTTTGGTCCATCCGTAAGTTTACCTACTCAAAGAGGGTTGTGCTTTACTGACAGTGTCCAGTCATCTCGACGACCGTCATCATGGAGGGTTACGACGTTACCCTCCTGAGCTCGTTCTACGCTTACCCGAGTTTCCGCAAGAAGTACGGTGCCTGGCTGGATGAGGACAATGGTTACCAGATCTCGGCAAACTGGCAGCAGAGGTTCAACTGCCTCGGCGCCTTTGCCAACATCATCGGTGCCATGTTGAACGGGTGGGCGACTGCCAAATGGGGCCACCGCAAGGTCCTCATGGCGAGCCTGTTCTGGCTGACTGCCTTTATCTTTGTCGTCTTCTTTGCGCCCAACATCAAGGTGCTCCTCGTAGGTCAGTTCCTGTGCAACATCCCCTGGGGTGTGTTCGCCACCACCGGCCCTGCGTATGCTGCTGAGGTTACCCCTCTGGCTATTCGAGGTTATCTCACTGCCTATGTCAACCTGTGCTGGTGCATCGGCCAGTTCATCTCAGCCGGCGTCCTCAAGGGCCTCGTCAACAACCCTACCGAGTGGAGCTACAGAGTCCCCTTTGCCATCCAGTGGGTATGGCCCGTCCCTCTGTTCATCGCCGCCTGGATGGCCCCCGAGTCTCCCTGGTATCTCGTCCGGACGAACCAGCTCGACGAGGCCAAGCGAGCCCTCGAGCGTCTTTCTGAGCCGGAGCACGACATCAACATTGATGCCACCGTCGCCATGATGGTGCATACCAACAAGCTCGAGATCGAGGAGCGGGCTGGCGTCACGTATTGGGACTGCTTCCGCGGGAGCAACATTCGACGTACCGAGATCGCATGCATGGGCTTCCTCTCCCAGATCACCAACGGCGGCGCTCTCTGCTACAGTGGATCTTTCTTCTTCCAGCAGACCGGTATTGGTGCTGATGCTTCGTACGGAATCGCCCTCGGTGGCACTGGTATCGCCTTCGTCGGAACCATCATCTCGTGGTTCTACATCTCCAAATGGGGACGCCGCACCATCTGGCTCGCCGGCTTCTCCTCCCTGGTCGTCATCCTCTGGGTCATCGGGTTCCTCGCCCTGGCCAAGCAGACCATGGCTCTCGCCTGGGCGCAGTCACTACTCTGCATCGTCTGGCTCGCCGCCTACTCCATGTCGGTCGGCCCCATCATCTACACCTTGGTCGCAGAGATTGGCTCAACCCGCCTGCGAACCCAGACGGTCGTCCTGGCCCGATCGACCTACTACGTCGGCAATATCGTCTGCGGAGGACTCCTCCAGCCGCAGCTGCTCTCCCCCGGAGCGTGGAATGCAAAGGGAAAGACTGTGAGTGCCCCCCATGCTGACCACGTTCGCCACAGCGTCCGCTAACAAGCAGCACAGGCCTTCTTCTGGTCCGGCCTCGCTACTCTTACGCTAATTTGGGGCTACTTCCGCATGTTTGAGACCAAGGACCGAACCTTTGGTGAGATGGACTACATGGTGAGTGATATGCCCAAGTCGAGAAGGACTCCCGCTAACAACCTTGAACAGTTCCAGAAGGGCGTCCCGGCTCGCAAGTCTGCCAATTACAAGATCAACGAGGACGAGGTGTTCCTCGCTGAAGCTCAGGCCAGCAGGGAGCAAAAGTAGATGCGTGACGGTGGTTGGGATGAATGACAAGGAGTAGGTGGTTGTCTAGTTTAAGCGTGGAAAACGGAATCCGTGCAAATACCAATTTGTTTTATCCATCAGCCTCTCAAAAACAATTTCTGTTGCAATGCTTCTTGTAAAGACTGGACCTTGCATGGCTGAGACTGTCGGCCAACGGAGGTGACCGGGCATGTTATGGTCGGTGAGACATGGTCGGGAGCGCTTGAGGCGGGAACCTCCTGACAAGCATTCAACGGTGAGCTGAGGGTCAGATAGGGGCAGCCAACTGGAACAGTTGAACGAGCCGTGCTTGTTGACCAATGTTTGATGCTTCATCTCGAGCTGCGGGAAGAGTATCGTCTCAATTTCTTCAACTCAGACAGGAAGAATTAAACTCGGTCGCCCAACATTCGTCCCGCCTTGACTCTGCCCGTGCCAGAGATGCCGAGCTCGCAAGCTCAGGAACGGATCGATCGGCTTCCAAGCCAAGCGTGCCGCTCTCCACTCCAAGGGGGAACCTTAGCCCACTTGGACCACACACACCATTCAGCCACTCGTCGGCCGTCGTTTGTTCCCGGGGAATCTTCTCGTATCACGACCAAGATTGCACTCGTTGACGTCAAGGAACTTTGCTGGGCATCCCTTTCCACAAGAGAGTAGCGAAGTGAATCCAGGAGGATTGCGAAATTGGTACCTGCATCTGCCTGGCCTCTGATTGAACCTCTCAGGAGGTTGCATCGAATGTTTCGCGGTTTCGGCATGCCCAGTCTGAACATGAAGATTGGCCATGGAATTAGAACCCAGCCACAGAGGGAGCATCCCAGATCCCAGCTTCTAAATGCACTAGAGATTGGGTACATGAATAGACTTTGCTTATGTTCTCTTTGTTGGTGACTTGTTCCTTGCATAAAGATCCACCCATTGAGCCTGGTCCTCCCTGATCCCCGTTAAAGCCCAGCTGCCGAAGGTTTCGGACGTGGCTTGACAGACAACACATGGCATCGA
This sequence comes from Fusarium neocosmosporiellum, assembly GCA_006518225.1. NCBI lineage: Eukaryota > Fungi > Ascomycota > Sordariomycetes > Hypocreales > Nectriaceae > Fusarium > Fusarium neocosmosporiellum. The sequence goes on along the minus strand of SSHR01001287.1, from coordinate 5,929 downwards.
GACGTGGCAGATCCTCAGCGGATTCTTGCCGGAGAGATGCATCGAGCGCGTCAGGTCGACATTAACATGAATAAACAAGAAACTGTACTGCATCGTATCACAACCATTCCTCACCGTGATCATGATTGTTTATCGCTGTCGATCGCACGCAAATTACCATCCCGTCTATGGCTTGGGTAGCGCTGGATACGAGACAGGAGATGCTGGGGTTAGCCGCCAATCAGCACTGACCTCAGCTGCTATTCTTAGCGGACTAAGCGCCAGGGCCAATCATTCCATCGCTGTGGAGCCGCGTCGTCAGCTCTTTCCCCTGAAAAACCGGGAACTTAGTGCATGCACGTGACGGCGCCAGGGCCCGCTCCCCCTAATTTCATGGCGTTCCTGAATGACCCAAAACAAGAAGCTCCTCCATTCTTTCAAGCAAGAAAAAGACTTCTCTCATCATTCCCTTTTTTCTTGTCTGTCCTTTCTCTTTTGGGATCGACATTCTCTGTATTCCTCGTCACTCTCTTTTCGCCCAAGGGCTTTTTTGAATATTATTTCCCACATATCCCACGCTCTTTTTAATACGTGATCGATCAGGCGTGGCGTGACCTTGTTCAGGTTTCACAGGAAAAAAACGACCAAAACAACACTCTTGTCGAAACGAATAGACTTTAGCCATCATGAAGGTTTCCGCTACCCTCGCTGCCGGCGCCCTCGCCGTTGGCGCCTCGGCCAAGAACTACCTCGGCTTCAACTCGGGTGCCACCCTCGCCGACCGATCCGCCAAGTTCAAGGCCGACTTCAAGGCCGAGTTCGAGACTGCCCAGAACCTCAAGGGTGCCCCCGGCGATTTCAGCGCCGTCCGACTCTACACCAACATCCAGGCCTACTCTCAGGATGACCCCATCGAGGCTTTCGAGGCTGCCATCGAGACCGAGACCTCTATCCTCCTTGGTGTCTGGGCCTCCGGAACCGACAACATTGACAAGGAGATCAGCGCTCTGAAGAAGGCCGTTGCCAAGTACGGCTCTGAGCTCACCGACCTCATCATCGGTGTCTCCATCGGTAGCGAGGACCTCTACCGAAACTCGGTCACCGGTGTCAAGAACAAGGGCGGTGTCGGTGTCGACCCCGAGGTCCTCGTCAACTTCATCGACGACTTCCGCACCGCCTTCAAGGGCACCCCCATCGCCAAGGTTCCCCTCGGCCACGTCGACACCTGGGACGTCTGGGGCAACGCCACCAACAAGCCTGTCCTTGACGCCATCGACTTCATTGGTGTTGATGAGTACCCCTACTACGAGAACGACAAGGGCAACAGCATCGACAACGCTGGCAAGCTCTTCGACAAGGCCTACGAGGCCACCATTGCTGCCGCCGGCGGCAAGCCCGTCTGGGTCACCGAGACCGGTTGGCCCGTCACTGGTCCCGACTGGGATGAGGCTGTCCCCAGCGTCAAGAACGCCCAGAAGTACTGGCGTGATGTTGGCTGCCGCCGCCTCTTCAACCAGACCCCCACCTTCTGGTACACTCTCCGTGACTCCAACCCCGACAACAAGATGAAGTTCGGCATCACCAAGGACCTGTCCACCAACCCCCTCTTCGACCTGTCTTGCGAGGGCTACGAGGAGGAGACCGAGACTTCCACCAAGGCCTCTACCAAGACCCGCACTGGCGGCTCTTCCAAGGCTACCGACACTGAGGATGCCGAGGCCACCGAGTCCACCAGCGCTCACCACAACAACTCCACTGCCACCGCTACTGGCTCTGGCTCTGGCCACGACTCTACCAAGACTGCCACTGGCACTGGTGTCTACTCTACTCCCACCTCTGGCTCCGGCTCTGGCTCTGGCTCTGGCTCCGGTTCTGACGGCGCTGGTGCTGGCTCCGGCTCCGGCTCCGCTCCTGCCGAGACCCCCAGCGCCGTCGTCAGCGGTGCTTCTGCTCTCAAGGTTTCGGCGGCTGGCCTCGCCATCCTCGCCGCCTTCTTTGCTCTGTAAATTACCCAAATGGATCGTGGGTTGACTTGACGCCCATTAGCGTGTCTTGTGTATTATCTCGCGCCCGAGATCTGTTTTTGTATTCGTGCATAGACCAAGGATAGACTTAAGAAGGTTGCCGTTATTTACTTGACTTTAATGACATGGTTTTTTCGTGAAGTGGGTTTCATGATTCGAGATGCCCTTTGTTTACCTCGTTCCTTCTGCTCTAATTACACCATATACTCTCAACGTCACAGCTCATGGCCATGCCACCGACCATCTGCCAAAGCCAAGGAGGGCAAAAAGAGATGTCGTCATCCAACAACAGATGCATGCCAGGTCAAGAGCGTCTCCTACCACCGTCAAAAAGCACAAAATCAAGGGTCTGGCCGGGGATTGAACCCGGGACCTCTCGCAAGCTTGCTTTCGGGTTTGCCCTAAGCGAGAATCATACCACTAGACCACCAGACCAATCACGTGATTATTTGATGAGGGTGACGGAGCAATCAGTGTTCATACGCACTCGCACACCACGGATGTAGGGTAGAATCATGGCAAAGACCAAGGGAGTCAAGGTTGACATGACGTAGAGGGTCTTGGGGCTTGGGGATCATTCTCCTTTTCCAGGTTCCAAGGCATTCTTTTGCGTTTATTCTGATCTGATAATGAGATAGATTGGAGGCCGCTGAGTCACAATCTTCTCACTCTTGGAGTATCTACGGAAGCTCAGGACAGAAAGCCGTTCAATGCCAGTCTTAAGCTTCAAATCTCTGCGGGGCTACCTGATCAACTTCTAAGCGCTAACAGTACTTACACGCAGGGCATCTTTTCTAACTCCATTGATCGTAAGCCTGATTCTTCACTGTCGAAACCAATGTTACCTCTCAAGTCACATCGGAGAGTTCAGGACAGCACCGACAATCTCTCAGCCGCCAGTAGCCACAATCACGTTGTGTTCAGCAAGCACCAAAGTTCCAACGCAGATCCCCAACCCCGATGATAAATACGATAAATATGTCATGCTAGGCAGCTAGCGTGTATCACACACACACAGCCCCCCCTTTCCAATGCGGTGGACAATGCGAAACATCACTCGGCGGAGCTATTCTTCTCGGAGCTGAGCTACCGAGCCAAGACTCGTTGTCGTCGAGCAGAAAAGTACCGACAGGACGGATGGGCGAATGAGCGGCGGCAAGCGACGAGCATTGCTGCACGCAAGGCGTTTTTCCTTTCTCGTCCGACTGCCCTTGAGCCATCGTTCCTTCAGCTCCTCCACCGCCCTTGCTTCTCTGTCCTTTTTCAAGGTCAAGTGGAATCAGCCTTGCCGGCGCCACACCCTATCGATTCGTGGGTGCTATATCGGGACCGTTGTTGCGATTAGCCCTACGGCTAGTAGCAGCCCGTGGCCAGTAGAAGCAGCCCCATGGCCGGTCGCAGCGCGCGTCCCAGCGGGGAGAGGATGGGCGTTTTCTTTTTCCATGTGACTGACTTTTGACTGTCCGTAAGGGTCTCTGCCGCCTTTAAAAGGGCCAAGGGTCCGGTCCAACAGCTTGCGACGTCATCCAGCTTCATCCTCTTTTTTACATTCCTCTCGATCGAGCCCCTCTGTACCTATCCATAGTTAGCAAGCACATCAAGCACAACCGACTATGTCTGTCCAGCTCCAGCCCGCGCCCCGCCAGGTCGGCGTCTTCGCCAACCTCATCGCCCGACAGACTGAGACGCTCGTCCTCAAGGAAAAGGTGCTCTCCCTGACGGGCGACAGCTTCGACATCAAGCTCGCCAACGGCCAGCCCATCCTCAAGGTCGAGGGCAAGATGCTGAGCATCTCGGGCCGCAAGTCGGTCTACGACATGCAGGGCAACCACCTCTTCGACATTGTCAAGAAGCTGCTCAACATCCACACCACGTTCCACGTTGAGAGCCCGCAGGGGCAGGTCATCATGGAGGTCAAAAGTAGCTTTAAGCGTAAGCTCCCTTTTTGTTGAACCACTTTCCAATGCGTCTCGTACTGATAGCAGCTCCAGTGCTCGGATCCAAGGCCACAGCTACCTTCACCTCGACCGACGGCAAGCAAGACGTCCTCGAGATGAAGGGCGGCTGGCTCGACTACGCAGCCGACATCATGGACAAGACGACAGGCACAGCCGTCGCCCGCATCGACCGCAAGCTCCTCAGCGGCAAGGACATCTTCTTTGGCCAGCAGACGTACGCCCTCGTCGTGGCGCCCAACGTCGACATGGCCCTCATGGCTGCGCTGTGTATCTGCATGGACGAGAAGAACAACGAAAAGTAAAACGATGACGACGACGATCGATGAGCGGAGGAGGATTTTTTTTTTCGATACCCAGCAGAGGTGAACTCGCTGTCGGCTTTCTGAATGTGTGTGTGTGTGTATGCTTGTCCTGGGGGGGGGGGGGTTCTTTTGAGTATCAGCATTGTTTCTATCGCGACGAGTATTTATGGGAACTGGCAGAGAGAAATAGGCAGAATGAGGAAAACGACCTGCTTGAGCAGCAAATAACCAAGAAACAGACCTTTGTCATCTGTTTACCTACCACACTAGGTTCTGCCATCTCATGGCAAGAGCCATTGCTAGAACACACGTCGAGAAAAGACATGTTTACAAACAACAACGACAACAACAACAACAATAATAAACAACAACAAAGTCAAGTTTGAAAGGAACGAGTTCCGCTCACCGGTCCGTCTCTACTTGCCAATCTCCTCCTTCGCAGACTACACTACACCCCTTGATGCGTCAACACCACCACCACACGCGTTCCATCCGCGCGCCAAGCTATTACCGTACGCCCCCTTTTACCAGGTCCCCCTACACTTCCAAGAAAAAGAAATAAGCAAGAAATAAAACAAGCTTCTTTGTCAAGCTTTTTTTCCCTGCTGATAATGGTGCTTGTCTCGTTGACCGTTGTTTAAAAAAAAAAGCTTGATCGGATCAAGCATCATGGAGGTGTGATTATTCACGCATCTCGGCAAGAAGTTGCCGTGTAGATATCTCGGCATGGCCGATCCAGTGTAAATGGCGGTGTCTTTTTTAAGCTCGATTCAGAATTTCTTGTTAATGTCGAGATCGAGTCCGTCTCTTGACTTGGTTGTGGGGATATGCGGGCTGTCAAAAACATAGCCTCAATGATACCCAGGATTTGTGTGGGAACGAGAGGGATAGGAGAAAAAAAAAGGGGGATCCGCGCCCGCTAGAGGGTTCGTAGGGCTTAGGTTTTGTGAAACCGTTTTGTATTGTAGATGGAAAGTTGAAGACTTGTCCTGATGCTCAAGCGTAGTGTGTAGGGCCATCATCATCACCGCCTCAAACACAAGAGAATGGGCATCAACAACATTAATGCCCCATCCCCTCTGCCGAAAGGGCGCGTTACAACCTCAGTTTCAAACGGTCCGCGGATACAAATACGGAGCGAGTATAAAGGTACTCCCTTTTTTCCCCTCCTGCCAAGAACCAACCGCCGACTATCGACATACAAGAGCGGGGAGAGAAGGAGGCTGTGCAAAGAGTCCCTCATCACGTTCGTGTAATGCCAAGCAAGCATGGACACTGGACAACTCACATGAGTGACTTTTTCTCTTTCCTGCCTCAGTTGTTGTCTAACTATTTCCTCTGGTGACTTTTACCTCATGAAGCTGCGCTGTCATGCTACTATTCCTTCCTTCTGGTGAGGCCTCCAACTTCAACCCAAAGACTCGGGCTCTCGGCCGGAGCAGAGGCCGGATATGTCGAGACCGGGGTCGGAGGCAAAGAGGGTCCAATAGTTCTTGGCTCCGTGCCGATAAGCGAAAACAATGGCTACTAGTATCCTTTTATGCAGCCCTGGCGCGTCTGGGACATGGCCTGACGCCTGGCCTGGCCATGCATGCGCTGCAGCAGTAGCAGTAGCACTCGCGGCGGCACATGAGGTGCAGCGCAGGCCAGGCCATCGACCTCAACG